>JALLBK010000033.1:5815-40686 GCA_036940085.1 Discostella pseudostelligera
TATGTCCCTGTCCATGCCATCTCGATCACTTTCCGCCACTTCAGACGGTGCGATGCGATGCGATGCAATGCAATGCAATGAATGCATGGAGGTCGACGAAGCCTAATGAGCACCGCCATTTCTCCTTCCAAAATGAATTCTGTTCTCTGGCTGGCGCTATCAATATCAATATTTTACTGCGATGCATTCTTCCATCCTGCACCGTCAGCAATTTCATGCACCGCCGCCACCGTTATTTCTCGGACGCGTCTGCACGGAATAATCGAATGGCGAGAGCAAGCACTCGAATCGAGGTATACTCTCGATGTTTATCAGCAAGCGGATTCCTCGCCAGTCATAGCTACAATCCCAATACTGCCGTTCCCATTCTCTGATGTTCTACTGCAAGGACAACGGACGCAATTGAATTTATATGAGCAGCGGTTCCATGAACTCTTTCAGGATGCCATGGACAATCATTGTGGGATGGTGGGTATGGGTCTTCTTGCGGGAACTGGTATGATTACCGCGCTGCCATTGTGCGAGGTTGAATCATTTAGCAGATTCGGAGCCGAGGAAGATTGGGTGGACAGAAGAGATGGAATGGGCAATGGGAGCATTTTCGTTTCAATACGGGCTGTTGGGAGGGCGAAGATTGCCGAGTCTGGTTTACTGCAAGAAGTGCCATTCATGAAAGCAAGGGTGGTGGAGCTATTCGATGAAGATGTGAGCATGGATGGGAAAAGTGGCTTGAAAGAGAAGAGTACCAACAAATTGAGTGGGGTATCTTCGCCCATAGAAGTTGCCAGTCTCATAGCAGGAAACATCGAACATTTATTGCTATCGCTGGCAAGCATGGAGCATAGACTGAGAGAAGTCGAGGTGAATGAGAACGATAGCAACAAGACGGGTGACGCCGGTAAAGAGTATTCCAATTCTGCAGAGGAACTTGCGCCAAACGTAGGGAGAGAATCAGAAGCGAAAGACGACGAGGATGAAATTATGAACAGAAGAATTGTCACTGCACGATTGGTGAGGATAATTTTGCATACGTCATTGCCCAACGAAACCTTGAGTACAACTTCTTACTTCTGTGCTCGTACTCTTTGCATCTGCTAGGAATATCTGTTTATGCAAGACTCGAATGAAGGAGTTGACGATGGAAATACTGAGGTAGGAGGAGGTAATGTAGAAAATGATGACGAGGACATGGATGACGAAGACGACAAGCCAGAAGATGACACCGACAAAACGATTGACAGAGTAGAGCAATTCCGTCAAGCCTTCGAAAGTGCGAAGGAGACAGACACCTTTGGTTATGTGCTTCAACCAACACTTGACAATCCAAAATCAGAGGCGAAGGGAGCAGCGGTTCGGACAGCCAAAGATCTTGCGGCTATCAGCTGGGCCGCATTCTGCACGGGGGAGAAGAATAATATCGGGAGAGATGTGATGAAAATTCAAGCATTGGATATGACGAATGTAGTGCAGCGACTGCAGTTGGCAGCGGCCATGCTGAGGGACGAGAAGAAGAAATGTATGGCGAAGTTGGTATCGGCAGGGATCAAAGACACAATGACTGAAGAGGAATGATCAAAAGTGCTTGCAACGTGGTGGATCAAAAAATGAACATATCTTGAGTCTACAGCTACGCGAAATAACCATATCGGTGTCGAGGCATCTCATATTTAGTACGGATTATCGCATTCATCCACGAAGTTTGCTCTGCTTCTTCTTTTTCGCATCGAACTTCTTTTTGTGGTACTAAAACAAAGTCGAGATGTGTCAAGATGACTTGATAAAAAAATCGTTCCCTACAACGACACGTAACATCAAAGTATCTGGCTCACCTTATCACTGAATCCCTGCACCATAGCTTGGTAGTTTTTATTTTGCCTCTGTTGTGAATTTGTTTTGGTGACAACCTGTACGACGTCCTCATCCTGCAACTGGTGGTTCACTCCACACCTTTGCGGAGAATGCTTGGCGGATTTGCCCCACACCATGGCTGCAAGCCGCAAAGACGCACATTAAGATATTTAGAGTAAGATGACGATAAATCTAAGCACAGAAGCAGGTCAAATTTCGTCCTCACCGAAATTAAAGTCTCTAAGCATGTGGGTGGAGACGTTTTGACATAAGGCTTTCACCGTTGTCCCCTTTCGAATGGCAGAGAGAACCACTGGCTCAGCCAAATCAGGTGGGTTTCCCTTCCTTTTAGTATAAACCCTCGTCAAGCCCAAGTAATCCCAAATCATCGCCTGCAAAGAGAGAACATCAGGATACTTAAATAAGGGCGGAGACCCGAAGTGTGCATCCAAACAAACATAATACACACCTTCAATGGATCATCCTCCAGCGGCTCTGCAATATTATATTTCTTTGCCACACTGCCGACTAGTGAATGTGGCATGCGGGCCAGCTGATCCACCTCTTCAATTGTAATAGTATCAATTTTGTTGTAAAAATAGCACGTTGGCTTGTAAACTCTGATGAAGTTGAACAAGATGAAACAGCGTCGAGAGCTGCTATGAGGTTTCAGCGGTAACTTGATGACACGGTAAGCGCTCAGATACTTACCTGTTACCCACAATAACGTCAACAAGCTGATCAACGCTAATATCTTCCCTCGCCAACAAATCAGCGGACGTAATTCTGTACTCTCTCATTATCTGCGTCGCCAACTTCTGTGGATCCGGTCCAAGCTTTGTCAATGGGACCGTGCTCGCAAACCTCACTCCTCCCGATGCCTTTTTCGTGAATGTAACATCTGGAGGGCGTTCATTCAATCGTATCCCCACTGTCTCTAATTCATTTTCCAAGATCTCACGATGACGATTCAATCCCTCCTTGCCTGCATCCAAAACGTTAGAATGGCGTCTGCATTACGAGCGCATGCGATAACCTCCCGTCCACGCCCTTTGCCATGCGCCGCGCCCTCAATGATACCTGGCAAATCTAGCACCTGGATCTTACTCTTCTTGTAGTGCATAGTACCAGGAATGCAGGTTAAGGTTGTAAATTCGTAATCGGCAGCCTCACTCTCCGTCCCCGTCAACTTGCATTGAAGGGTGGATTTCCCAACGGAAGGGAAACCGATGAGGGCAACGCGAGCGTCACCAAGTCTAGCTACATCGAACCCCTCGCTGGCTGTGCGTTGTGAAATTGATATCATATGGGAAATGACCGAGACAAAAACGTAGAGTGACATCATTAGAATAACAAAATTGCAATTGCAGGCTTCACTCGTCCATCGGTACTCACGTCCACCACCACCTCCTCCACCTTGCTCAATAAGCAGTTCGTTCCTTAGTTTTGCAAGCTTTGCCTTGAGTGTACCCAAATGATAATTGGTCGCCTTGTTTTTTTGAGCTAAGTTAGTCCAACGGATATGAGTTAATATTTTTTTGAGCAGGCGAGGGAGTTAGTGATGGGGGTAATGGTAATGGTGATGAAATGAGGAGGAACAAAGCATTGTACGCGTGTACTCACTGCGGGCCATTTCCGCCTCAATCTCCTGCAATAGCATATTGGAATAATACGAGGTAAACGGGGAAAAATAAGTTAGTTCCAATTACGACGTTGCTTAATTCGATTAATGTAATAATAATTCATGTTCATGACACGTTATGATTATCCGACGCAACCCCCACCCACCGCCTACGGCTATGACGACGACGCACCTTGATCTTTTCCATGACGCCCATGATGACAGGTTTTGTTTATTATCGTGTGCGGCGAATAGAGAGATGATATTGCTGCAATTATCGCGAGGGTGGTTCTGTGGTTGATGCGGGTTGTCGACTGGTGGATGGTGAATGTAAAAATGAAGTTGTTGTTGTTGGAGCTTTTTTTCTCTTGAAACTCAACTTAACTTTGCTTGTTGTGTTGCTTGTTGCTTCCAAGCTGGCGAGAATGGCGGGAAAAAGAGTGGGGCGATAAATGGCGATTTTGGGGAAAATGGCGGGAAGATGGCCGGCACAGTCCACATCATGATGTTGTATCCGATCCACGCATTTCCCATTTTTGACATTGACCATGACCACCGCCATGGCCGACGAATGGACGGTAGTACCTCGCCGCTCGAGCACCAAAAACCGACATCACCACCATGACAGGAAAAGATCATCTCGTAGATCCAATATACAGCGCTGTACAGGTGATAGTGGTCTCTACTCTGCAGTTGCTAGCGGCAGCGGCTCGACGAATCAAGTCGGCGACGACCGTACTAGAAGATGTGACGAACACAGTCAAAGCCTGACGGAGGAGAAACAACGAGAGGAGAAAGAACAAACAAAGGCTGACATTTTGGAATGCATGGTAGCATTGAAGAATCATCTACATTCAGGAAATAATCTCGCCGATCCTTTCGTTGTTTTAATGAATGAGGCTACGGCGTCGTCGTCGTCGTCTTCGCCGTCACCGGCAGAGTACCTTGAGCGTGCACACAACACCGTGCAGGAGAACTCAAGAAGTCAAGCCAACGATTCAAATTGTTTACATCTTCGTGAAATAGTGGCATATGGTATTGGCAATTTCGCGATAGAGCGGTTTCGTGCTCCGATGCTACAGCTAGCATTATTGCTACTCACCCGAAGATGGGCTGCCGCGTACTCCACAAAACAATCCACACAATCCGACCATGTCAATCAACCTCTATTTACAGACATTAGCAATGAAGCCGAATCTTATATAGATAGATCAGAAGAATCATTTCAGAACGACCAGAGACAAGTACCCATCTATTACTACGATCCATGCATCCTGTCAGCTGAGAAAGAGTTATTGGACACATTTCATATTCATGTTTTGGAATCAAATGAGATGGGAAAATTATCGTTGGAATCAATGCGTTTGCAATATCATCAACAACAGTCGGCTGACAATGCATCACCATCCCTGTCACCACAACTATCATCAGCGACAAATCAACGTGAATCCAAACATTCACTCACCACTCTATACTTCATGCCGCATTGCCCCATGCAACTTTACTGCAATGTTCTTTGGGCAAATTGGTACTATATTTTCCCACATTCAACAGAAATCCAAGAGATATGCGATACTGACCATGGTTTCAACACTACATCATCCAACAACACTGATCAATCAATCCAATCCAACAGCGGCGACAAAAGTTCCATCATTATTTTTGGTAACAGCTTCCAGACATATGACGAACGAACAATATCATCTGAGAGTCGATCGAATCCAACAAATGGGGTGATTCGAATTGCTCCCTATACAAAAGAAATCCCCATCAGTTTCAGTAGCAACACGGACAGGAAATGTGGTGGCGGTGGTGGAGAATTAATCGTTGATGCATTGCGTCATTTGGGCACGGCGTTCAATGATTGCAATATCATTTACTTTGACCGCAATATAGTTGCAGCGGATAGTACACTTCCGGAACGTCCTGAAGAGTGGACTGCATCGCAGGATTCTGGTAGGGATTGTGAACTGAGATGAAACTTTGTGGAGGCCATCCTATCTCTCTAGAGAGATTACTACCTCGTATCTAGGTAGCGTTCATGTAAAATTGCTTTGTTTCACCATGGTGTACGTAGCTGATTTCACGAAGGACCTCGCAGCTGTTTTCACGAAGGACCTCGTATGGTCTTGACCCCGCCAAAACTGGACATGAACTCAGTATGGTTCGTATCTACTCAGCAGCAACAACACATAAACACTGAGACGATGAGACGATGGCCATTCACACTGACATCATTGACGTTTGCATCGTCGGCGCAGGCTTGAGTGGTGTATATGCCGCATACTTACTTCAGGGCTATTCTGTAGCAGTATTCGACGCAAGATGTCGTGTAGGAGGTCGGCTTCTGACGGCGGAAGAACAGGGCGGCGTCGATTTGGGAGGATCGTGGATTTGGCCTAGATCTGAATACGTGATGAAACGATTTGTTGACCAGCTTCGTATTGAAACCGTCGATCAATACGTAAATGGGGAATCATTCGTGCGGACTTCTGACGGCAAAAGACTCTCTATCCCTCCTGGAGAGGCGAGCCGATATATTGCTTGTGGTGGCGGAGCAGTTCGAGTTTCTAGTGGTGCGGCAAGTATTGTTCATACATTGCTGCAAAATGATAAGCATGATACACATGATAACTTATCAATCCATTTAGGCATGAGAGTGGTTGGAATTGAGCACGGTGGTGATGTAATGAGAGTGATTTACGAGGCGGAAGAAACCAACAACAAAGTTGGAACAAAATCGATAAGATGTCGCGCCGCAATACTTGCAGCGCCACCGAAAGTGCTTGCTAATTCAATACGTTTCCATCCACCCTTGCCAAAAATCAAGATTGATAGCATGCTTGCGACGCCTACATGGATGGAAGACTATGGCAAGGTGGCAGTGTCCTTTCCCCAAAATTGGTGGCGAAGACTCAACATGAGTGCCGTATCAATTGACCAGAAAGGACCTGTCTCAACTTGGTGGGAGTCCTGCTCTGGTAATGATGGAGATGGTCTATATCCTACACTGACGGGATTTGTTACTGCCACTGGAGCGAAATATTTGCAAAAGTTAGAAAATTCCGAGGCTCTACATGATCATGTAATGGATTCATTAACCGACATTTACGCTATCGACGCGGCTGAGATGGGGATGCAATTAGATTCGGTAGGGGTGAAAATTAATGGGTCTGCAGATATACATGGCATCAGTGTTGTGAAGGGGGGCATCATTGTATCTTATAAGAGTTGGCTGAAAGATTGTCACACTAATACTCCACCATCGGACGTTGATTCGACATGTTGTTATGGAGATGTAAATTTACAAAGAAGTGTCGGATCTCTATTTTTTGCGGGCACGGAAACATCACACGGAAGTGGGCACATGGAGGGAGCCATAGTTTCTGCCCAACGCGCAGTAGAAGAGGTAATTCAATATCTAAGGCTGATGGGTACGACCGGATAGAATATTAGTAGTAGAACGATTATTCTTTTGCTTTATTTTCAATATCAACTTCCGAAACCCTCTTTCCAATCTCCTCGATATATCGCTTGGCGAAGACATGGAAGTAATACGTGGCACCATTGGCCAGTGCAATCACAAATATTACTGCCAAGTACAACACATGTAACCAGATGGAGTGCCAAAGCAACGGAACGACAACAAATGTAATAACGGTGTAGAGGGCTTGAATCAAAACAAAAGTTGGAAGCTGATTATGCTCTCCAAAGATGCTCAGAAGTTTGTAAGACGCGGAATCTTTCTTCCTCGTCAACCAACGCAACGATGTCATAATTTCGGTATTGTAGTCGAGCTTTCCCTTTGACACCACCTCCGTCTTGATCAGGTAAAAGGATTGCCACAACACGTAATAACAGAAGGGAGTCCACAAGAAATCATTGCCAATGTTTATAATTGTCCCATCAATCTCTTCATAGTAGGGAAAAGTTCTATTTACAAGATGGCACTCCCAGCGACGGCAAAATGTAACCAAAGCCGGAAGGATATGAATGAACATAGACGTCATCTTATCCATGGAATGGAACACAAGGCTATTCCTCCACATGACGATCGCCAAGAGAAGTGGTCCATTGCTGATGGAGAACATTGCCTTTCCAAGTAGTATATTGTTCGGGTATTTATATATGTGTATCATCATCATCAGTTGCGCGTAGTAACAGAAATCGTACATGAAGTAATGTTGCAGGTCGGCTCGATAAATGATGTACCGAAGAATCAGCAATGGAACTAGCAGCGCAGTATACAATGTTGCCATTTCAGCCGGAGCAAGAAGGAGCACAGCCTCGATGATCATGATTGTTAATACACCACACACAAAGGATATTTTGTCCATGGTCATGACAATTCCAGGCTCGCGCAAAAGCTGTTTCAACTTGACCCGACGAGTGTGTATGTTATGTTCCAAGATTTTCCTCTGCGCTTGTGCAAGCTTATGAAGCTTAATCCGATGGTGGCGTGCACGTCCACGGAAGTGAAAGTTGTTTGTTCCTTTATTTTCATCCTCCTCTAAAAGCCCATCTCGTGCAAATTCATGATCCTCTGAACTGGAAATTGACGACGACGACGATTCAGCAGCGGTGGCGGTTGCTGTCGACTCTTGCGCCTGTTGCAGTATGTCATCATAATATATAACTTCCATCGCATCAAAGAAATCTAAGCTATCATTTCTGCGGTGAACAATCCCACTGGAGTCGATGGGGAGAACGGAGGCGGAGGATTCTGATTCGGCCATAGTCATCATCGTGCAACGAATACGATATCAAAGACCCATTGCTCCATGCATGCTCACTCTCCACTGCATTGCATGCATGCAGATGCATGCTCTCTCTCCAACATCCACTCTCCACTCAGATTTGGCGGGAAAGAGATGCACAGATTTCCCGCCATATTTTTGCCAGCAGGTCGTCCTTCCAAAGATATTTATCTTATTCCTCTGTACAAATATTCGCCAAAGTTTTGAGTTGAGAAGCAAGCGATCATATACGTGTTCCTACGTGCTTGGTTTACGAGAGATTCAACGCAGAAAAAAATGGCGCCTTTCAAGAAGGTCGGTGTCCACCGCCACCGCCACCTTCACCACCTTTCACCATACTTACACCATGACAAAAGATTTTGTTGTTGCCTCGAATCCGCGGCAAAACGACAGTAGAGTGTCCATTCAGTATCTTTAGCTTTAGTCTGCCACTGCACATAAACTGAGGGATTAATAGATCAACCATGCCATCCGAAAGAACTCCATTGATGAAAGGGGGGGTCGTCCCTCCATCCGACGCATCGGGAGACAAACCCACCGTCTACTTCTTGGAGCGGCAAAAGTCTGAGGCGATTGCCAAGGATGCTGTGGAAATTGAGACCGTCCCCGAGGGGAGCACCCTCGAAGAATTCAGCCCTCGACCTGTTTCCGTGACGCGTGGTACATCTTCTTCACGCCAAGCTGCCTCGTCGCGCCCTGGTTGGTTCGACTTCTTCTCAAATATTGGCAAGAAATCGAATGCCTTCGCCGCCACTGGTGGCGGCGCGTCTGGTCTCGACGCTTTCCCCCGCAAGGCCCCAGTGAAGATCGACCCTAAGGTCTTCTTTGCTAACGAGCGTACTTTCTTGGCATGGATGCACGTGTCGGTTATTTTGGCCGGTGCGAGTGTGGCGATTGTTTCCTTCACTGACTCTCATCACTCGTTGACGAGTCAGCTGTACGGAATTATTCTGCTTCCGGTGTCGATTGCATTCATCCTCTATGCTATGACGCAATGTAAGTCCATTTTCTTCGGGGGGGGGCAGCTTGTATGCGTTTGATAGCATGTTTCGTTTGCACAAATTCATGACGCTCATTACTTTTTGCATCGCCACTCTCTTTGACATGTCAGACTCGAGAAGGGCAAGCATGATTCGCAGGAAGGCACCCGGACCGTACGTGGACATTGTTGGCCCTACAGTATTGACGGTCATTCTTATGATCTCGATTGTTGCGCAATTTTCGATTAAGCTCTTTACGTTGATGTAAAAGGGAGTAACCATGAGATCCAAAGATTGTCGGTGCATGTAAAGTTGTGAAGAGGAAGAGTGATCGTCGACGCATATGAATGAATACAAAACACTAGATAATAATTGATCATTCATCACCCGAATTATTACTTATCGCGCTCATCGTCGTCGATCCCTTCCAAATCACTTCCGGGGGTGACCGTACCTCTCAGTCGAGTCATCGATCTCCCGCCAATTCACTTCCGCCACGTGTAAGCATCCGTTGTCGAGTCATCAATCTCCCGCCGATTTGCTGCCACGTGTAAGTATTTTATGAGTCGAGTCATCGATTTCCCGCCATCTCCAGCCATCTCCCGCCACTCCCGCCATGGCATCGCGCATCGCCCCTCGTACTCCTATCTACTACGTCGTCGTCGTCGTCGTCGTCCACCTCCGCTCCGCTCCATTTCATATCTATCATCCAGTCACAACATCCACGCTGT
This sequence comes from Discostella pseudostelligera, assembly GCA_036940085.1. NCBI lineage: Eukaryota > Bacillariophyta > Thalassiosirophyceae > Thalassiosirales > Thalassiosiraceae > Discostella > Discostella pseudostelligera. Next base: position 15,753 of record JALLBK010000033.1, read on the forward strand.
GAAGACTGAAGAGAGCTTGCATATTATTATTGAGCAACCACCGGCATCGACATTTTATGACGAATATCATGTGTAGTAGTAGTAGTAGTAGTAGTAGCAGCAGCAGCAATAGAAACAACAACAATAACGGTGGTTCATCAAAATGGAAGATTATCGACAGTGCACAAGATTCGGGGTTCTTACCCACTGTCGCTGTAACTCTTTGGCTAGGTTGGAATGGATTTATCTTGTGGATAATACTGTATGCTATCTTCCTTGCTGATAACTGGCAGCGAATGGTAATAATTGGATTGGCCACTTTGTCATTAGTTTTGCCAGTGGATTTTCCAGGCACGTTGGGACATCGACTTGGTGATTGGATCATGTTGCAAGCTGAGAAGTACTTTGGTGAGAATGCGCAACCATCGAATGTATGCTTCAATTATGATCCAAATCTCACAGCCATCATGTGTTGATAGGCCTCAAAACGGTGATAGAAGACGAAGACGATCTTATTCGTTATTCAAAACAGAACAAAGCTATTATTTTTGCATTCAATCCACATGATATGGTGAGATAATAGTGTGTTGTTTGCTGATCAGATTCTAGAACACTCAACTGATGACGCTTCTCTTTTCTGTTCATACGCTCAATATCCAGCTTCCCTATGCTGTTTTTGCCTTCAACCCAATTTTGCGACGGTTCCCTGGAGTTTGTGAGAATGGAGTCGCACTAATGACTTCATCAGTATTCAACATTCCTTTCTTAAGACACGTTTACTCTTGGGTCAAGGGAAAATCCGGTGAGTTGATCATTTGGAAGTATAAATAGAGTTATGACTGGTCACATCTCCTGCGTCGCCATGAAATCTACTAACCACGTTGAATGGTCATTATGCATTCAGTGGACAAGCGGACGTTTTTAGGGCGGCTACATAATGGCGAATCCTTCACATTTTCCCCAGTACGTTGCTGCAGCCATCTATTACTCTATCAAACAATTATCAAATGATCTAACATGCATTGCAAAATTAACCACCTGGTAGGGAGGAGTGCAAGAAGTATTGCTGCAAGATCCAAGCAAGCCTCGTGATGTGATACTCTACCTTAAGAATCGAAAAGGATTTGTCAAATTGGCATTAGCAACAGGGTCTCCAATCGTTCCAGTGTTTGGTTTCAATTTAGACGGAAGTTATGGATACTGGTTTCCGCGTGGTCGTTTAATTGAGAAGATGTCGAGGTCAATGGGATTTGCGCCTCTTGTGTTCTGGGGTCGTTGGTTCATACCATTTGGAATTCCCAACCCGAGAAAGATACATGTTGTAATTGGACCAGGTGAGTGAATTAACCGCGAAGAAGAGTTGAGATGTCATGACTCGCTCACATCCTGATCTTTTTGTAGCCATTGATGTGCCAAACGAAGGAGAAAGCGTCACACAAGAAAGTATTGACAAATATCACGGCATTTTCATAAAGGAGCTCGATGAATTGTTTAATCGACACAAACACGAAGTTGGGTATGGAGATCGGCAGCTCAAAATTATTTGAGAATACTTGGTTTTCAGCACCATGAACAATAGGATGTAATTTGGAAGCAAGCGAATACACAATACGACGATCAGTCTGTCACAATCGGTGTGCCATCATTTCCACCCCAATCAATCCAGCTTCCATCATAAATATATATATCCTCCTTCTTTCGCAATCCACATTCCTCTAACCCCACAGCCAGTGCCGCAGCAGTTACTCCACTACCACATGAACAAATGACTTTCCGTGGAACAGAACTGTCCTCGTCCAATGGTTGAATACCTGCCTTGATAAATACCTCTCGTACCTCCTCCATAGGACGAAATTTCGTCACATCCTCTGGATTTAGCAATGATACAAACGGTACGTTCACCGCCCCGGGCATATGACCACCACGCAATCCAGGACGAGGTTCTGGATCTCTGCCATAGAACCTTCCTGCACTTCGTGCATCGACAATGATTGAATCGGATACTTTCTCGGTGACCACTGCCAATACATCGTCCATATCCACAACAACCGAATGATCATCAATATCATTCAAATCTTTCCAGCATTTGTATTTGAGACTACTGGTCGACTTTTCCCAATCCAAATCCGCTATACGGAACAATCCATCTCGCAATTCATCGTACTCCAATTCACCACCATGTTCCGTCCATTCCTTCAAACTTCCCTGCACCAACTTCACCCTCTGTGGATCATGATAACCACAAAATGCCAATGTCCAATAGGCACGATGAATAAATGCACATCCATCTGTAGCATACACATATAAATTATCCTGCGGTGAAATATTCATACGATCCATAGCATGTGCGAATATGGGAAAAGTTGGTTTCATATGCGGTAAACTTTTTGGATTGAATGCACTCCCTGGGGGTGGTGCAATGTCATCAATGTCAAAATAACGTGCACCCGGTATCCTTGGACCGGTAATGTATTCGTTTCGAGCATTGCGGGGGGATGATCCGGTGGGCATGTGCCATGATCCGTCGATGAAGATGTTTTTGGAAGGTGGATTGTTGTTGTCGTTGTTGCTGTTTTTGTGCGCTTCAATGGCTTGTGGAATGGAAACGAGATTGCTGCTTGAAGTTGAAGCAGATGATGATGCCGACGACGACATTGCGAGTATGCTGGTGCTGGTAGAGGAGATGGATTGTCTAAATCTTAGTGATGTTGCCGCAGATGTCAACAGGGTTCGAGTTCGAGTCAACCCATGACATGAAAATAAAGTTGGTGATTGAAATCTGCGGCAGGATCGAATGTACATGGACATGGAACTGCTGCGGCTAAGGGATGAAATGGCAGAGTTACAGCTGCCGAGGAAGAGGAAGACTGCACAAATAATTGAGGAGGAGGTAGTACTACGCTTTTGTTTCGGATTGCCCATCATCATCGTCGTCGTCGTCCGTCGTCAATGTCTGCAGCATGCAGATGCAGCAAGCGGCAGCGATAGATAAGGACATTGTTTTTGGCGGGAGGTAAATGACTCGACTGCTCTTCTTACACGTGGCAGTGATTTTGCGGGAACACTTGACTCGACTGTTCATAATGGCGGGAAGAGAAGACTCCATTGCGTACTACTTACATGTGGCAGTGTTTTGGATGCGAATGGATGCAGGATCGCTCGAATGAGATGCAGCTGGAAAACAAAACATAGATCATAGGAATAGGAGTAGGAGTAAGTAGCTGATCATTCACAGGCATAGACCTTTCCACCCTATTGCACCCAAACAGAGTATTACCTCAACTGTCCCCAACCAACCCGGCAGGAAGGCGCTCTCATCATTTCCTATTGTCCCCACACTCCAATCGCTGATTTTCATTTGCAGCTCCGGTAGGCATATCAGAGTCAATCAATAATAAAATGGAAGAACCACTGGATCTGATCCGCCTTTCCATCGACGAGCGCGTCTACGTCAAGTGCCGCAACGATCGGGAACTGCGCGGTCGTCTCCACGCCTACGACCAACATCTCAATATGGTATTAAGTGATGTTGAAGAGACTATCACCACTACTGAGGAGGATGAAGAGACTGGTGAAGAGATCGTTAGTAAGAAGACGCGGAGTGTGGGGATGTTATTTGTTCGAGGAGATATTATTGTTTTAGTTTCGCCTCCGTTGAGGACATCATGAAGGAGAGAGAAGGGTACAATAACAATGAATGGTCGACACAATATTTCACATTTCTACATGAGAGAATGGGAGAATGCGATTGTATCGTTATCGGTGAGAGTGGGATGCACGCTCGAGCAAAAATCACACTGAAAATTAGCGTAGGGGTGGTGGGGGAGGGGATGGAGAAGAGAGAAGAGCATTCATGGATTGTGGCTGAAAGTTCAAGTTGCCACTGCACGCTCACAGTGCTTATGAGGACCATGATTTTTGAACACAGTTATTCAGCTTTCAGCACTCTGCATGCGGCGTCGAGGTTGTGTTTGCGTTGTTAGCAATAATTGGTAAACATACTTCTTGAACACCCAGGGATGATGGAAGGTTGGCGTTTTATTTCATGCTCAATGATCATAGCCACCTCCTTCTCCCTTTCTAGTTCTAAGACTCAATGAATTTGATTCTCTTGTATCAGTTACAATGAAGTCTTGGCGAGAGATAATAAAAATTCATGAAATACAGAAAGTAGAAGATAGACGAAACTACACATGCTAAACTTTATTCAGGAACCGTCGAAATGTTGTTCTTTTATGATCCTAGCATGGCGGTAGCTTAATGGGTCCAAATCTTGGGATGATCTACCCTTCTCACGCCAATCAAAGAAGGTGCCAGGGTGCTCAACTCGAAACAACAACCTGGGCATCAGTTGGCAAACAACCACGGGCACAATCGGGGTGTCTAACTTGCCGAAGGGTTGTGAGGGTGAATTAATCGACTATGGTCACAATGAAAATCATTCTTAAAACCCTTAGTTGGGGCCAGAGAAGTCAAGAAGTCCCTTGTGAAGAAGGAAAGTCTGGTGGGTGGCCCCAATAAAGGCAATCATAGCAAGACGGCAGTGAACAATTTCCGATTCGAACCTCTTATTCTTTTCAGCCTCACTCATCTTGCTCCAGCTGCCTCCCTCCCATCCAGGCAACACACCCGGCCTGCTAGTTCCATTGAAAGTCTCATCCCAGTTGGCAAGCTCCACAATTCCAATGGCCAAAAGAGTCTGAATATTGGATCCGAATCCTACAGAGGAAATAGCCTCAAATGGGTCGGTGGTGGCATATGCCGCACCGGGGAGGTGGGGAAGGTACTCCTGCCACACCATACCCACAACGGCGAGCATGCAGACACGTCCATGTTTCAATTCGGCCCAGCGGGCGTAACGCAAGTCGGTTTGAATGTCCGAGAGGCCCATGGGATCGAAGCCCATATCGCCGGGCATGGATCCGTCGAGCTTTTCGGGGACGGTGAGGAAGGGGATGGACTTGGACATCGCACTGAGTTCCAAGGAGGAGCGTCCCTAAGAGTACGATGAAACAATAACAATACGGTGGTTCAGAGTCGCACTAAATTACGAATGACAATGACTGGCCTATGGCGAAGACAAAGTCACCAGTTCATCAAACAGAAGCTGAAATTAACCCATCAAATACTCACCACCTGAGCGGGGGCAAACGCGGCGGCAGAGGTCATGGCGGCGGAGAAGATAACGGACTTCATGGTTGAATTGATTTGGTTTGTTGGTGGTCTATGCACAGTGTGTGATATTACCGCGGAGGGGGCGGGCATACGTCGTCGGATGGTCCTCAGCAATACTCAAAATGTTGACATTGTCAAAAATAATAATGTCCATTCACAACAACAGTAATTGATACTCCTATTTGGTGAATTTAGTGTACTAGGAGTACTACTATCCAAAAATCATTTGCATACTACTATTTTTCGTGAAGATCCGCTTCAACTAGCGATAACTCGCCAACAACAGCGATAGGGATGTAGTGGCATGTCTACTCGCCAATTATCGAGCGCTGACGCAGGCGGGCATACGATACATCATATGTACATCCATCGCATCAACATCACCCTTCACCTTCACCGACCCATCACCATCAAAACACCATGACCATGCCTGCCGATCTCCCACCCTGCGACAAAAATTGGCCACGATGAAACATGATTTTCCACCGCATTGCTCCCTTGTCTCTCCTATTCTTCATCTCGCATAATGATTTTGCTGTCGGATTTCTGATGGCGGAGTATTTGCTGCCAAAGACTGCATCGAGAGTGCGTGGGCACTGTGGACCCACGGTATCGGTACAGCACGCTAGCACTACTGTAGAGAAAGAGACATCACTTCCGTATCATGAAATAGAGAATTTTCCAATAGACCATTGCAATCTTTCACGTAGAAGGTGGATGCTATCAGTATCAAGTTCCACATTAGCAGGCGTGATACTATCATCCTATCCACATGCCGCAGTTGCAGCCCCACCCCTGACGACCGAAACTGCCGACAACATATCGGCACGTGCCGAGCGAGCTTTCCGTCCCAAACCAGCACGGGTATTACGACCTCGTCTGAATCTCGACTTTGCTGTACTGCTCATGCGTTCTTCGTACAATGCCGTGGATGAATTGGATATTGTGGCCATGGATCAATTCCAACGAGACTTTTTCTTGATTCGACAGGCTGAATACAAGACATATGCCGATTCGTTGGGAGCGGGAGCAATGCAGCAGGGCGATCTTGCCGACCCAAACTACTTTGACTTTATTTCGTTTGCGCAATATGCAACGATATTGCGTGAAATTGTGAACCCACCGTCGGTGTTTGAGGAACAGCAACCAGTAGATGTCGGAGAGGGTATGCCACAACAATTTAATACCGTGGTTGTGAAGAGGAATTCAGAAGTAGCGAACAACGACCTTCCTCGGAAATATAATGAAATCGTTGGGAATGCAATATTAGATAAGTTGATAGAAAAATTTGGTGATACGGCCTCAGCCATACCCAAGCTGGAACCAGGGAGCAGGTCGGATGCAACAACCGTTCTGGCGGCCATACAACAAATGGTAAATTTATTCGTTATTAGTGGATTTGCATGGAGTGGAAATGCATCGATGCAAACCAAATCTGCTGATAATGATAACGGAGCAGTCGGCGCACAATTTTCAATTACGTTTACATCTCCAGCAACACTGTGGTCAGGATCTTCGTTGCAAGCAAAGAGGAATGCAGTATTGACCAATGATTTTGCATTAAAGACTGTGAAGGCAATGATGTCTCGTGCCGGGTATAGCGTCGTGAACGAGTCAGTGAAATACGCGAACTATCAGGAAACATCGACCTTTGTATTAAAGTAAGAGATCAATAAGAGATTGTGTTTCAAGAGGATCGAGCGAAGATTGATAGAGCAAACACTGACTTTTGCGTGGAATGAATGTAAGTAGACGGAAAATAAAAGAAGTGGACGAGACCCAAATACCTCCATCATAGTAAGCAGCTGGCTGCGCAGTTTGATCTACACATTAATTAATGCAGAGGGCTGCGACGGGCCGGCATCGCGGGGTGTAGAATGTAGATGGCGTTTCGAGTCTCGTGAATCTGGTTTCCCGCCGTTTTGGTTTCCCGCCATATCGATCCTGTGATTTCCCGCCAATTACTTTCCCGCCATATATAGGCGCCAATTTCGGTATGAATTCCTCCATACAGAGACAAAAGATCCATCGGAGTCAGCTTCAAACGTCAGATCCAGATCCACAACACCAAACCACCACCATCACCAATAACCAACACCTCCCAGCCCGCCCATGGTTGCCGCCGACGCCGATCGATCGAAGCCAGGCACCACTCCGAACCTTACAATCCGCGCCTACTAGAGACCTCATTTCCCTAGCCCTTAGTTTGGATGCGACGAATTGTTTGCGGCAACGACGTTGAAATGTCGAGCCAACAACAGACAAGGAGCATGCGCCAGAGGTGGCCATCACCCATGGCTACTACTACCACCACCACCATCATCTGCGCTCTCTTACTCGTAATTGGACCCACCATTCACCAAGCGTCAGGGTTCTCTACTCCTCGCCCAACGACAACGACAGCCAAAACATTGGTTTCTGATGTTGCAGGCTCTTGGAGCAGTGTAGTAGTGGCGTCTCAGTCTGGACTTGGATGTCGCAGGGGAAAGTGCCTAACACTGTCAGCTGCTGCTACTGGCGACGATGGTGATAATGAGGAAGAGCCAGAGTTGGAAACGGAGGCAACGACCACTGGTCTCTTCATTCCTGGATTTAGTGACAAGTTTGCACCACCTCCCGAACCAGAGAAACCAACAACACCACCTGTCGTCGTCGCCAAGAAGGAAGCTGCGGAACCTGCTGCACCCAACCGAACTCCGACCATTACCATTTCCAACCCATTTGCTTCCAAATCTCCCACTGTCGACATTCCACCTCCCAAGAAGTCATCACCATCACCACCCCTCTCTTCTGCCAAGGATCTATCCGAGGATGTCTCCCAATCCATCATCGATTTGCCTAGCTTGCCCAGTCTACCCAAACTTTCTCTACCATTTTTTGGTCGCGACGAGAAGAAGAAACCATCACCACCCTCCAAGCCCCCTCCACGAGACAAGACGGAAGATGCCATTGCCTCTGCCATTGGGGGGACATTGACAGGTGCCATTATAGGACTCTACGCTGATGTTGCCACAGACATATTAATGGATACAGATTTACCTCCATTAATCCCACCCGCGGCACTGGGTGTGGCATTGGGAGCCGGAGCATTTGTGGGGTCCAATCAAGAAAATTTTATTGGTCAGGCTATTCGATTTATATTTGGTAAACCAGTATTGGGAGTGCGGAATAAGATTACGAATAAGATTACCGAGACGGTGGAGGATATTAAGGCAACTCCGGGCAAGATTAAGGATGCGGCGGTGCAGAAGGTGGAGGATGTGGTGGATGAGATTAAGGCAACTCCGGGCAAGATTAAGGATGCGGCTGTGCAGAAGGTGGAGGATGTCGTGGATGAGATTAAGGTGAATGAAATGCCGGCCTCCATAATATTGTTGGAGGAGTGAGGTGTATGACTTGTTGTACATTGTGGAATGCACCATTGACAACTTCATGAACTTGCTTGTTCATTTTCTAGGCAACTCCTGGCAAGATTGCCGATGAAACTGCACGCTTGGTGGATGAAGCTGTTGAGGAAATCAAGGTTCGTATCATAGTGTTGTGTTTGATCGCATCATTGAACGTGATATTCTTAGACTAGCTTAACCTACACTTAATTGAATACCAAAGGCTACGCCTGGACGCATTGCCGAATCCGTCGAAGAGGCAATTGAAGAGGTGGTTGAGGAAGTTGTCGAAACGATTGAGGAGGTTATTGCCATCCCCGGAAAAAAGTTGGAGGAGATCGGAATATCTCTTCCAAAATATGATTTCGACCTTACTGTCAAGACACCCACTCCACCCTCAAAGACGCTTCCCCCTCCACCACCTCCTCCCGTGCAGCCTAAATCATCACTGTTTCCACCCGCGGATCAAAAGCTGGAATTGCCGTCATTCTCCTTCCCCACGATTCTGGATGAGCCAAAGAAGACTGTGCCACCACCTGCCAAGCAGACTCCGCCTCCTGCTGGCCCGGCCACACCACAATTTCCTGCAGTGGAACTTCCAAAAATTGCCCTTCCGAAGGTTACTATTCCTGAATTACCCAAACCAACCGCCTCTGCACCACCGCGTGAGGTAGTGACTACTAAACCATCCGTTCCGAAGTCGGAAAAGAAGAAGGACAACTACATGTTCACTGAAGCCGCCCTTAAGGAATTCATCCAGAAGGACAAGCCTATAGTAACTGAGTTGGACAAACAGCAAGAAGAGGAACGTAGGGCTCGCGAGGCACGGAATGCGGAGATTAGCCGCGCCGCCGAGGCTGCCATTACCGCCTTCAAGGGTGGTGAAGCTACTACTTCTCCCAAGGCGCCAGTGAAGCCGGTGGCCTCGGCTATCAAAACTATTGCTCCCAAAGAAACTCCCATCTCAGTGCCTCCGGTAAAGGGACGCCCCACATTTTCTCTCTTCGGATTAGGCGGTGGTGCACCCAAAACGGAATCAGTCACTTCCGTTGCCACCACCACTACTGCACCTCCCAAAGCGAAGGCACCGACGCTGACTGTTGCCAAGGTGACGACGAGTGCTGCACCTCGTGCTGCACCCACAATATCAAAGTGGAAGCTCGATCCTAGTGATAATTCAATTTCGGGCATTATAAGTGGCTCTTCATCGTTTAAGGATGGAGAGCCAGTGACCACCTCGGCGGTTGTTGGTCAGGTTGCTAGTAATTCGGTAGTTAGGACCAAGTCTGGATCTAGGTGAGTGAATGATTACCTGCTGAATAGATTCAAGGAATTACATGAGAACGAGTACCCAAACATTACTTTCCTCCCCTCTCTTCTCTCAGGTATTTCTTGGGTGAAGAGGACACATCATCCACAGCTGGAGGCTTGTTTGGTCTGTTTGGTGGTAGTGGCACCGACTCAGCCCCAGCACCCACTCCAGTTGTTATCCCCGCACCGTCAAGCAAGGCGGCCGAACTTGCAGCTGAAAAGAAAAAGAAGGCCGATGCAATGGCGGCTGAAAGAAAGAGGATTGCGGAGGAGGCCGCAGCCGCCACGAGGGAAGCCCAGGCCAAAGCAAGGAGGGATGCAGAAGAGAAACGTCGCGCTGCAGTAGCTGCCAAGGGTAAGTGTGCTGGTTTTCCATTTTTGTCGCTCGTTTACTCTCAAAGCGTTCCTAACTCTATGCGGACCTCATAGAAGCTGCCACCAAGCAAGAAGCAGAAGCTCGTAGGGAGGCCGCGGAGGCCGAACGACGAAGCGCTGAGGCGGCAAAGAGACAACGTGAAGCACAGGAAGAAGAACGAAGACTCAATGCTGAAAAGAGGAAGCAAATCGAGTTCGAGCGTTATCAAAAGCAGCTGGAGATCGACCAACAGAAGCAACAACAGGCCTCTCAGCAGAAGCAAAGCTTACAAAAGAAAGAGGTACAAACTTCATCGCGACCATCCGGTTCGAGACCTACATTGTCATTGTTTGGATTTGGAGAACCGAAGGAGGAGACGACTACCCTCAAAATCGCCGTTGCCGCTTCACCAGCAAAACCATCTGTTTCAACAGCACCACGGGGTGTCCCAACAATCAATAAATGGAAATTGAACAGCGACAATACAATCTCTGGTTTCATTAGTGGCTCAAGCAGTTTCAAAGATGGTGAACCAGTGACTACTTCTCCTATCACGGGAAGTGCATCCAGTGGATCCGTCGTACAGACAAAATCAAAATCGAATTATTTCTTAGGCGAACCAGCAAGTTCTGGAGGCGTGTTTGGATTTTTTGGTGGACAGGAGGTAGCCACACCTGCTGCTGCGAAACAGTCGAATGGCGCTGCTGAGGCGCGAAAGAAAGCTCAAGCTCAGGCAAAGGAGATCGCGGAGGAGAAGCGCCGAATAGCAGAAGAAGGTAAGTGTTCATCCCCCATTCATGATCTTCTCTACTGCTGATGGGCACGCTAATTATATTTTTCTTGTTGCGGACTGGTCATAGCTGCTACGAAGCGGGAAGCTCAGATTCAAGCAAGCAAGAAAGCTGAGGAAGAACGCAAACAAGTAGCCGAGGCTCAAAAGCGTGCTGCTGCAGCCGCTGCGGAGCAAAAGCGGTCGGAGCAGGAGGAGAAGAAACGTGAACTGAAGGAGAAGAGGAGGGCAGAACAAGAGAAGGCTGTGCAGGCTCGTAAAAAAGCTGAGGAGGAGCGTAACCTAGCGATCAAGGCACGTAAGCAGGCTGCAGAAGCAGCGAAGGAGGCTCAGCTGAAAGCTCTGGCGAAAGCAAAGCAGGACGCGGAGGAAAAGCGCCGCATCACAGAGGAGGGTGAGTCGAAAGGACGACTGTTATTTGTATTGCGAAGTCGATGGATATGACTTATGCTCAACCCTTTTCTCCTTTTGAATGTGACAGCTGCCGCGAAACGCGAAGCTGAGATTGCAGCTCGCAAGCAAGCCGATGATGAACGCAGACAAGCCGTAGAGGCTCAAAAACGCGCTGCTGCAGCTGTCGCGGAACAAAGGCGATTGGAGCAAGAGCAGAAGAAACGTGAACTGGAGGAAAAGAGGAAGGCTGAACAGGAGAAAGCTGCGAAGCAGGCATTAGCACGAAAACAAGCCGAGGAGGAGCGGAAACAAGCGGTGGAGGCTCAAAAGCGTGCCGCAGCAGCCGCTGCGGAGCAAAAGCGATTAGAACAGGAACAGCAGAAGCGGGAGCTAGAGGCGAAGAAAAGGTTGGAGCAAGAAGAAGCCGCCAAAGTTCGTCAAATGCAGGAAAAGAAACTGCAGGCCGAACAAGCTGTCAGTAAAGCACCTCGGTGAGTGCGTATGGGTTAGCTCAGCTGCACCCTACGCTAGATGAAACTATTGTTTCTGTTTATGTACTGATGCCTTTCTTCATGTACTCTTCACGTCAGTGGCGCTACCATAAATTTGTTTGACTTCGGTGCGAGCAAGTCTCCGACCCTCTCGACCATCTCAACTAAATCAGCTTCCACTGCACCACGTGGCGTTCCTGTCATATCGAAATGGAAACAAGCTCGCGATGGGTCGATAACGGGGGTGATTTCTGGATCAGGAAAATTTAGAGATGGGGATCCGATAACTACTTCTCCGATCAGGGGAAGCGCCGTGGGAGGAACTGTTGTGACCACTGAGTCGGGATCGAAATATTTCTTGGAAGGAGGTAAGAAGACTTACTATCGTTCTCATAATACTCTACGAAAATAACCTGCCCCCTAACAGATGAAACTTTGTCTGAACAAGGTAATGCACCACCAAAAGTGGCAGCCGATGCCAATGCTGCTGCTAATTCACGAGCAGAGGCAGCCGCGGCTGCTCGTGAAAAGGCCGCAGCTGCTCAGAATCTTGCTGCCGAAAAAGCGGCCCGATTGAAGCAGGAGAAAGAGGCCGCTTCAGCCGCTTCAGCGGCCAGAGAGGCCAAAGCAAAACAGGCGGCAAAGACGGTGGAAAAATCGAAGAAGAGTACAACCATTTCTTTATTTGGACTGGGTGGGAACAACGCTGATACAGTTTCTATTTCTGCACCACCACAAAAGCAGCAACCAAGTCCGGCGAAACCTATTGCACCGAGCGGAGTCCCAACAATATCCGGTTGGAGATTGACTGGTGATGGTAGCATCTCGGGGCGCATCAGTGGATCACCTAACTTCCGCGATGGGGAACAAGTTACAACAAGTCAGATTGTTCAGGGGCGAATTGAATCCGGATCCGTCGTCAAGACTGGGAGTGGATCTAGATATTTCCTTGCTTAAGCCCAAGGATACTCTTTGGTTTTTGTGTGGTTGATGATAAGCTCGAACAACGAGTGGAAAGAGTAAGACACACTATGTGTTTGAACCGAGCTTCCATTAAAATTAAACAATGTTTTGAAACGAACAAAATGACAATTCATCATCTTCACCTCCTTCTCTTTCCATCGTTTGGACAAAAGCATCTTGATGTGATATTGGTGGATGATTTGCACCTCTTTCGGCCGGAGGGAGAGCTCGCTGCCGCACAGGCAGTGTCAGTGGTGCCAATACTCCTGCCTAACCGCTGAGCCAATGCGTCGTAGTAGCCCTAGATCTTTGATGCTACGCAGAGCAGAGAAGAATAGCGACGGCACGATTTCGGCCCCTTTGTAGAGATTCATATGCCGCAAGGATGTCCGCGTTGACGAGTTGGTGGAGATGAATTTGCATCGTGATGTATGGTAGATAACGATGCCATTCTCACCGGATGTCTGAAGAAAGACGCCGACTCTAGCTGAGTTTCGTCCGCCTCTATTTAGAGAGGAGCCACATGAAGCTGCGTGAGGTTTGGAACAAGTACCATAATGGATTTATGAATGTATCGCGAATTCATTGTAGTCGAACAAAAGGAATTGAGAAAACAGTGCTCTCGGATGACTCGAATTCTCCGCCTTCTCGAATCAATACACCATCATTCAAACTCAAACTATAAAGCCCTGTCTCGACGAATTGACAGCAAAGTCCGTCATGTGCTGAATCAAAAATAATGAACTCGTACAATCCATCTGGGAGACAAATTGAATCAAGGTACGACGACAATTTTTCGGTAGGGGCAAAAGATTGTACCAACTCTTCACCATCACCACCACTGTCGTTGATTCGGAACAGTTTCCATGATATTTCATTTGAAAAAGTATCGTAATCGTAATAAATGGCGATCACAACCCCATAGCATGTATCTGTAGGAGAGGAAGTGAAGGACGGAGCAAGCGATGTTGATGGGTTATCCGTGGGAGAAGACGACAATGATGGCGCAACCGATAATGACGGTCCTATGGTAGGGGGTGCTATCGACGGAATAATAGACGGTGACAAGGACAACGAAGGAGCTTGAGTCGGCATCTCTTGTGTACACTCTGCTATGTTGAACGAATAGACCTCGTTTTCAGTTCTCGCAAGTAGGAAACGACAGGATAGCTTGTATTCATCAAATCGTCGACCCAAAGTGAAGGTCTGCACCCATTCACCATTTCGCAGAGAGAACACTCGCCCGGATATGACCAGGATGTCATTGTGAATTGATAATGCATTCACTCCAGATATATTGAATTGTCGAAGAAAGGCAAAGGTTTGGTTTCCATCCTCTCGACGGTACATGAGGGTACTGCTTGTCATTTCAGTAGCGGAGATCCACAACGCAGCTTCATCCCAGTAGAGGAAATAGTCACGGCTAGAGTCTACTTTGTTGACATGTCCAGCCGGAATGTGATCTTGAATACGCACAACAGCTCCCGTATCTGCTGTGTACTTGTACAGCTGAACAAAAAGACAACTCATTTTCACTGATACAATGACATCGCCTGCAATGGAGCAAGGACACCTCCCATTGAACATAGCGAATTGCACCCATTTGTTGCTCTCTCTACGGAAAACTATTATCTTGTTGTATACCCCGTCATCAGTTGCCACAATAGCTAAATTGCCGTCGATACTGACGTCATACCCAAACTGTCTGTGGTCATGCTGAGTTAGGAGATCATTCATCTTCTCCCATGTCCCCGTCTGATTTCGATGAAAAACGACAACAGTTCCGCTGAAAGCATAGGCATTTTCCAATCCTACAAATGCTGCATTCCCAGATATGGCCACAGAAGCGATTCCATCAACGCTCAAATCACTTAAGTCGAAACCTCTGTCTAGTTGCCATCGTTCATTGTTTGCCCACTTGCAAAACAACACAAAGACTGAACCATACCCATCTTGCACAACCAAAATCTGGTCTTCCCATCTACTTCCATAGTTATGAACCTTGGATCATCAAGAGATGTCTCTATTCTCTGTGCATTTGATAGAATCTTGTCAAAACATGCCGTTGAGGAAGATGACGATGAAAGCGGCACAGGCGGGCTAATGGTTGGAGGTGATGGCGGCGATGATGGTGGAGGAGCTGAAGTCGGTAACTAAGACTGAGTTGACATCTGCTGCGTGCACTCTTCAATGTTGTATGAATAAACATTACTCTTGCTGGTGGCTAGAAGAGTCTGACCAGACAGTTGAAAATTCTCAAGATACCCGTATCGGTGATCCAACGTGAAGTCTTCTATCCAATTGCCGTTATGAACTGAAAATATGTGCGTTTGATTGTCTCCACCCACAACCAGAACGTCATTGTGAATTGCAATCTGGTTCTCCGATGACGCAATAACAAATATTTGTTCGACAATGGAAAATGGTCCGCTCTCAGTCTGCCGTTGGTAGATCACGCCAGCCTGTTGGAAACGATCCCAATACACAAAGAGGTTCCGGCTCAATTCCATCGATAAGACGGGTTCATCATAAACAATGATTGGATCTTGGAAAGGAACGAAACCATCCGCAGTTTCTTTGACTTCATAGAGCTGCAAATTCCAAGTGTCGTCGCTGAATAGGTCGAATTCCAAAACAACCAATATGTTGCCTGCTATCCTGCAATACTCTCCTGCAATCACGTCAAACTCTACCCATCGTTTGCCTACTCGGCGGAAAACATTCACATTGTGATTGCACCTATCCACATTCACATTACTGTCCCAGGCGGGTTTGCCAAAATATACGCAGTCGTTATATTCTACAACACATGCGAACTCTCCATCTATTGCAACTTGCATCCCAAACCCGTAGCGAGATTCATCGACAGTAGTACGGATGAATGGATCATTCACCTGCTCCCAACTTCCGAGTTGATTTTGCTCAAACATTAAAACATCACCGGCACTATTATTGGCCCCTCCGAATCCAACCAGTGCCGTCTTGCCAAAAAGCGCAACCGAGGCGTCGCCACTTCCAACATTTTCCATTCGAAATGACTGCACCACTTGCCATGTTCCGGTAGTTGCCAATACATAGAATATTACAACCTGTGAACTTGTAGTTTCTCCGACATCACTGACAGCCATGACCATATTGCTTCCATCTACTGTAATTCTAGGATTTCGAGGATCATCAAGTTGTATCTCTACTTTCTGTGCATTTGCTGCTATCTTGTCAGCGCACTCTTCCGGAGTGAGGAAGTTCAAGGAGGACAAATCGGTGTTGGATGGAGTAGATCCAGCTGCCGCCGTCGAAGGCTCGTTGTTCCCATCATTCCCTAAATATAAGTTCACAATGGCAATTGCATTTGTCACAGCAAAAAGCAATAGACCGCTCAGCAGGAGCTGCATTCGTTTCTGTTTCCAAAAGGGAAGAGTTGGTTCAATGTGGGTTGCCATGATTACATCATTATCGTAATCTGTCATTTCCACAAGGAATGCATCATGTATAATTAGGTGTTGCGGCTCATGATCAATTCTTGCGTTGGCAGTATGAAAAGCAGCATCATTGTTTCCAGTTGTATCGGTAGTAGTGGCAGTACTAACAAAATTTTCTGCAAGAATTTGGGCCGCTTCTTCATCTTCAACTTCTCCTGCTCTTTGTGTGCTGGAGTCCAATCTGGCGTCGTCTTCATGGTCGGTCTCGCCTCGATTTGGATCAACGATGACATCGTCGCTTGAGTTGGCAGACGATTCCATCGGATCTGCGTCGTCGACGCCGACATTTTTGCATTTAGCAGCTGATTGATGCAGGGAGGTAGGGTTATCGTCATCGTCAACGTCAACATCAAGCGACGACCCTTGTCCGCCATTGTCGATAGCTTCAATACCCATCATGCCAATGCCAGTCACAGTCAGCGGTGGCGGCGGTGAGTTGTTGGTTTGATGCATCGACGGCACGTTGGTAGTCGCAGACGGTGCCTGGGGCTGCGCCGTCGACGCGGCCTGATGATCGTCATCATCATGAGCATAGGCCGGCTCAGCATCAACCTCAGCGGCAACCTCATCGGCACTCAGCGATGATGATGCAAGATGTGAAGTGGTGAGACCTTCGTCGGGGTCGACGTCGAGGACGAGGCGATGCGGTGGATTTGATGACATGGCTATGGCGATGGAGCATAGGGCAGCATGACAGCATGATGTGCCCTCCAACTCCTACCTCATAGTTCATAGCTTGTTTCTTGTGCGTGAGAGTGAGAGCCTGCGTGGGGAGATAGATAGATACGCCCGCCTTCATTCGACCTTATTTACCATACAAGTCTCAATTGTCCCACTGGTTACTGGTAGATAATACTGGTAGGTAATACTGGTAGATACTTGGATGCTTCCGTCCTCCATCGTCGCAGTGTGCGGTGGCGGTGGATGATGTTGTTGTCAACCATACCATACATATTCAAAAAAATTCGCTTAAGTACGATACCATAGCACAGTGCATGGACATTGGCGGGCTTCGCACCACTTTCAGCGATTGATTTCACTGCCGCAGCGTAGGAATATTCGTGAAATTCAAAATTCAGTTCCACAAGGTTCTTTCCCGGCGCAAGAAGTTCCACAGGTTGAAGTTGATGAAGTTGAAGTTGTTGAAGAGATCGGGAGTGCTGCCGCGCATTCGTTTTGGCGGGAGAGAACCACATCAAACGTTTTGGCGGGAAAGTTGACGCTGACTCACAGCTTGCACAGCAAGAAAAATCTGCGTCGGCGTCGGCCGGCCGGCGGTGCGCGCGTCGGCCGGTGCGTCGGCGTCTGTCGTCGTCCCAAAAAAGATCTCTTTGGTTCGTCTCACATCTTTTTTGTCCTTCGGTCGAGATCTGAGAGAGATCCAATACAATACCAATATATTCATCCAATTCGACGATGAAAATTCCAGCATCGGCGCTTGCCTTCACTCTCTTCGTATCGCGGAACTCTCCCTCCCGTGCCTTCTCCAGTGCTGCTACCATTCTTTCATCGACACGCAGTTGCAGCAGCAGCCACGCCTATCTTGCTCGCAGTACAAGCACCGCCTCATCATCATCATCCTCCACTTGTTCGTCGTCGTCGTCGTCGTCGTCCAGCAAGACCGCTCGCAATATGTCCGCCGAAACTCTCACCGCCGCCGAATCCGCCACGGCCACCAATAATCCCTTCCTTGATCGCTCTGACCTACCCAAATTTTCAGTAATTGAACCCTCCCAGCTGACACCCGCCATGACGTCCATCTTGGAAAAGCTCGAGGCGGACTTTGTCGCGATGGAATCGAGTTTGAGTGAAGAGGGGAAGGAAAGCATGGACTATGACGATGTGTTGCCCGTAATTGAGAAGATGCAATTTCCTCTAGGTTAGTAGAAATAGGGGGGAACAACCGACGAAATATGATTTTATGATTGCTTTGTTGATTTACACTTACATTTACATGCAATGAAACAATCTAATATTTTTGTACCCCAACATTATTACAGGATATGCGTGGGGAATTGCCAGTCATCTCAATGGTGTAAAGAATGGCGACGAGCTACGTGCAGCCTACGAGGAGAATCAACCCAAAATTGTCCAGGCAAACATGAAATTCAGCCAAAGCAAACCACTCTACGATGCTCTAGTCAAGGTGCAACAGGGCTGGGGTGGTAGCGACAATACTGCTGCCGAGGACTTTATCTCCTCTCAAAAGAAACGTGCCGTTGAAAATTCCTTGCGTGGTATGACATTGGGAGGTGTTGGTCTCAAGGAAGGCTCTCCGGAACAAATTCGTTTCAAGGAGATTAAGATGAGATTTGCCGAATTGAGTACTGCCTTTTCCAACAATGTCCTCGATTCTACCAAAGCATTTGGTTTGGAGGTGACTGATGCATCGTTTGTCGAGGGTGTGCCAGAGAGTGCCAAGGCTATGTGGGCACAGGCGCATCAGCAACATTTAGTTAAGGAGTGTAAGGATGAGGAGGAGAAGAAGAGGCTCGAGGAAGTGAAGGTCGATGCCAATGTAGGACCGTGGAGAATTACCTTGGATGGTCCGAGCTACATTGCGGCTATGCAGCACATACCCAACCGGGAATTGAGGAAGGAGGTGTATTTGGGATATTTGAAGCGTGCATCGGAGTTTACAGCTGATATGTTGGAAAAGAAGGACGAGGAAGGAGAGACAAACGATGAAGGCGAGAAGAAGGGCAAGTTAGGGAAGAACAATGTTCCTATCATCCAGGAGATTTTGCAGTTGAGGAAGGAAATCTCTGGATTGCTTGGATTCAATAATTACGCCGGTAAGTTTGGCCTGGAATTCTTATGTACTATGCGCGCCTTACACCTGCCTACACACTTCTCATTCATACAACGCGATTTGTTTCCCACCATTTCAGAAATGAGCCTTGCTTCGAAAATGGCGCCGGATGTTGTATCGGTAGCAAATTTGTCCAACCTCATCCTTGAGAAAGCATTGCCCGCGGCCGAGAAGGAATTGGCTGCCGCTACAGCCCTAGCACGTGAGGTCGGTGGTGAGGAATACTCTGAATCCAATCTTGAAAAGCTCATGCCATGGGATACCACCTTTTGGGTGGAGCGACTTAAGGAGAAGACTTTTGACTTGAAGGAGGAGGAGCTACGCCCGTATTTTGCATTGGATGCCGTCCTCGATGGTATGTTCCAGTTGATTGACAGAATCTTCGATATCGAGGTTCGCAAGGCAAACGGTAAGGCCGAGGTTTGGCACCCGGATGTTCAATTCTTCGAATTGTATGATAAGGAGAGCGGGAAGCACGTGGCCAGTTTCTATTTGGATCCTTACAGTCGTCCAGCGGACAAGCGGGGAGGAGCCTGGATGGCTGACTGCGTTGGGAAATCGGAGGCACTTGGTATCGACATCCCCGTTGCGTATCTAACGTGCAATGGCTCACCGCCTGTGGGTGATAAGCCATCGCTCATGACCTTCCGCGAGGTTGAGACACTCTTTCATGAGACAGGACACGGTCTGCAACACATGCTCACCCGTGCCACTGTTGGAGACGTCGCTGGGATCAGTGGAGTTGAGTGGGATGCCGTCGAACTACCTTCTCAATTCATGGAGAATTGGTGCTATGATAAACCCACCGTGTATGGCTTTGCCAAGCATTATGAGACCGGAGAACCTTTGCCCGATGATATGTTCGAGAAGCTCAAGCAGCAAAAGACCTTTGGCGCAGGCATGATGGCATGCCGTCAACTACTATTTGGAATGTTGGATATGGAGCTTCATTCCAAATATGATCCGTATGGTGACGAGACCATCTTCGATGTCCAGCGACGCATGGCCGAGATCTACACACCCTACTCAAAGCCAGTGGAAGAGGATCGATTCTTGTGCGGATTCAGCCATATCTTTGCTGGAGGATATTCTGCTGGGTACTACTCATACAAATGGGCGGAGGTGATGAGTGCTGATGCCTTCGGTGCCTTTGAGGACGTTGGATTGGACAACGAAGATGGCGTGCGTGAAGTTGGGCGGAGGTTTCGGGAGACTGTGTTGAGTTTGGGAGGTGGAGTTGCACCCATGGAGGTGTTCAAGCGATTCCGCGGTCGCGAACCAAGCCCTGAAGCGCTCCTAAGGCACAACGGTCTTGTCTAGATTTCGTTTGAGGGCAAACATGCTATTTAGTTTTAGAACTTCATAACGTTCTGATTAGCTCTATTAATAAGTTTCCGAGACTGCGATAAGATCATTATTGTTTCATTTACATGAAATTGAACTTGTACTTCTGGTGAGAATCGTCACTGTCAGAGTACGCGGTAGCAATGAAATCAACAGCATCATACACTCCATCTGAGTATTGACGGAGTGGCAAGATATTGAAGGGCTCCTCAAGCTGCACACTGGGGTGAAAGGCAAAAATCAAAGTGCGAAAACAGGAAGCAAGGATCAGCAAGCAATTGAGATGTGTACGCAAGCGAAATTTCTATCCATTTCGTCTCCCTTACTCACCCAATATCTTCAATTCCCATGAGAGTGTACGATATTCCAATCGTCGCAGGAAATGTCAGAAGTGGACCACAAGCGCCATAGATGGCGAATGGCATCATATTCGACCAAACGAATAATAACCGGGAGGTATGCCTTGTAAAACAAGTGGGTATTGGAGTCTTTTGTATTCCTTCACATGCACCCAAGCTGGAAATCAACTTTTGAACATGCAAATCGAGCTCTCGATTCAATGCATCCCGTTGACCATTATGTGAAATAATCTTTCGCATTAGGGAGATTATACCGAGCGGGACATTGTCATTGTGGCGAAACCACGTGCATAGCAGGATGAGGTCAGTATCGTGATCATTCTCGTGATAAATGTCCTTCATCTCTGCTTGAAATTCGGCATATACCTGTTCCTCAAAATTGGGATCACATCGTCTTAAGCCATTATGACTTCCCTTCTTGTTCAAATAGTAGTTTAGCGCCACGGAATAGGCCTTAATGAGTAGTAGCATTCGATCTCTATCCTTTCGTGATTCCACCCACATTAGAGTATTGGATGCCAAATCTCGCGAGGCTGCATTCACCAAACCCAACTGCCTTCGTCCATCAGTGTACCGTCCATAACTCGCATTCAATCGAAAACCCGTAAGTATAGCAAGTGCCGTCGTACTCGCCGCAAATGCACCATGATAGGATGCATCCATATAAATCTGTGCAGCATTATTCACGGCCACGAATTCATTAAAATAGGTCAAACATCCCGCAATTACACTGGTGATGAAAAAATCAGGAAACAATAATCGTTGAAATGGACTTGCTCCAAATGTCGTCAATACATGCTTGATACGACGATAGACACTCTTGTGCCGTTCCCAATGCGACGGCGTGTAATTCAATTCACGTGTAGGGTCAATCCGTCGACGGCGCTTTAATCGACTGTCGTAAAGATTGTCAATGGTGTACATGCTGTTTGGAGATTGGCGTTGATTGCGCGGGATGTAGAATTTGGAGGGTACAACAGCCGGTGGCAGTTTCATCCTTCTTGTTGTTGCTGCAACAGTAGCTGTTGATAATGGCGATGCCAATGGTATTGAAAGGACGACGATTGGACGACCACAGTCCATCAGAGCAGGATGCCGCTTCTGCTTGAACAACATCATCGTCATCATCATCGTGTTCGTACCACTCGATGTCGATGATTTACATGATGACCGAACACGCCAAGATGGCGCCGATCGCCTTAGGGATGACATCAGCATGATGAATGATGAAGGAGAGGCAAGTCTCTGCGTAGTAAGGAACAGTGAGGGTGGTATGGTAGGCACTCAACGATGGAGGCAGAAGATAGAAGATTGTTTGCCAAGAGCCGTGGAAGGCACGCGCGGAGACCAGGGGAGGATGTGTGAGAGCTGACGTCAACGCTGACGTCTCTCGTTCGAACAAACTACGATACGACCTCGTTTCCCATTATTTTGGCGCAGTTTGGCGCCGTGGTGCTCTCATAGATTTCGTATGACTTTGGTCATTAGACCAGATTGGACCCACGACTGTTGATTGGACAGCTTTTCGTCAAAATCGAATAAAGGGAAAGAATTCAAGAGATACGAAACGCCCTCAAACAGTGGAATTGGTACAGGAGGAGGCGGGAGGGGAATGCCAAAAACCATAAAATAATCCATCGTCGAGCCCGCCTCGTCCGCCCGCGGCCTCATACTATGAATTATGAATTATGACGATCAAGCGCAAGATGCAAGCGCCCGCCCACCCCTCACCAAAAAAAATAACAACTCCAGCTTCTCGCTTGCCATACCAGACCATACCCCTTTCTTTTCACCCCTGCCTTGCGACTCACTAGTGCTCATAATGTTGTCATCATTGCCATCGTCGCATCATCGCCATTGCCATTCATTGCTGCCATAGCAATCATTGAGCCTATCGTCAACAACCAATTTTCACCTGACCGCCGACGATCGACGATTGCAATAGAGACAATAAAGATGATGGTCACGATGAAATCGAAATGTTCCCTCGGTGGTCTGCTTGGTGCGCTCCTCCTCGCCGTCTCAATGTCGAGCAGTAACATCATCGTTGTTGTTCACGGAGCCAATGTGAGTGGTGTGGCGCCATTCTCATCGGTGGGAGTCGTTGTCACTGCTCCTGAAGTATCATCATCAGTTTCGTCAGTAGTATCAGCAGCAGCAGGCGAAGATCAAGGAGGAGCCAAGCCGGATCATCATACTAGCATGCAACAACGAGCACTACAACTTCCCCCGGGCCCTCCTCGTCCTACCTCTAGTCCTAGTACTAGTCCTAGTACCTCTAGACCTGCTAGTACCTCTAGTCCTAGTACCTCTAGACCTAGTACCTCCAGACCTAGTCCATCACCATCGCAAAAAGCATCGAAATCATCGAAATCGAAAGCATCGAAATCGAAACAAAAAATCAAATCCGTCTTTGATCCCAAGGCGGCCAAATCTGATGGGAGCAAGGCCGCCAAGATTGCCAAGAAGTCGACCAAGTCTTCCAAGGCGAAGGGTGCAACTGCTGCAGGTACATCTACTACTCGTCCTGCTGGCGGTCGTGGTGTTCGTGCCAATGTGGTAAACGCTGGTGGATCACCTGCTGCTGCTGAGATGACCGAGAGGAGTCGTGGCGGTGCCACCACTCCTGGCGAGGACGAGGCTGTTACTGTTGTTAGTACCAACGAGGAAGGTGAAGAAATGGATACCACTATTGTCGATGGTTCGGGTGGTCAACAAGGAGCAATTGGAGAATAAGATTTAGTGGATGGATCGTCATCTGCATCTGAGGTCGTCTGAGGCACAGACTTCGGGCACAGACTCCTGATTTGAAGATCACATGACATTGTATCGTAGTCGATTGTCGAGATGGTGGATGGTGGTGCGTGATGGTGGTCGGTGGGTGGATGGAGTGTTAGTAGGTGTTGGCGTTGGTCTTGGTGTTCGGTGTTCTCGTCTGATCTCTTCCGAGCTACGAACAGTCTATTTTAGACGAGTTCGTTCCCTCTTATTTTGGCGCCATACACATGTAATTTAAATTTGAATTTCGAATGAGCATTGGATTTACCGATTCCTACGTAGGCTTTTCGTCCCAATCAAGAAGCAAGAAAGAATTCAAAAGATAAGAAAAGCCCTCGTACTTCGGAATGAGTACACGAGAAGGCGGGAAGTGTGAATGGCCAAAAACCAAATCCATCGTCGTGTGCCGCCCATCCGCTCCGCCGCCAACTCCGCCAAGCCACCTCTGCCGCACCAAAAATTCAACAACAACTCTGGCTTCCAGCTCACCATAATATTATTAGCCCCCCCGCCCCTGCCTTGCGACTCACCAGTGCCCATCGACAGTGATTTCCACTCCCTTGCCGTTGATTTCAACAACCAAAAAGTATTCCTCCTGACCGCGGCGCGCGACGATAGATAGCGGTCGAGAGACGGCCACGATGAAATCGAAATGCTCACTTCTTCTCGGCGGGGCGCTTGTACTCCCCATCCTCCTCCTCGTCTCAATGTCTAGCAGCAGCGGGTTCATCGTTGTAGTTCATGGAGCCAGTGTAGTAAGTGATGCGGCGCCATACTCATCGGTGGGAGATGTCACTGCAGTAACAGTCTCAGCAGCAACAGGCGAAGATAGGAGGGGAGCCAAGCTGGGCAACAGTAGACAACGGGCTCTCCAAATTAGTCGAAGCCCCCCACCTACTTCTAAACCAACGAGATCATCGAAATCGCAAAAGGCGTCCAAATCGCAAATCAAATCGACCTTTGATCCCAAGGCGGCCAAATTATCAGAAGCGGATGTTGCGAGTAAGGCAGCCAGAATTGCCAAATCGAGCAAGGCGAATGGTGGTGCAGGTGGAGCAGGGACTACTACTCGTCCTGCGGGTGGTGGTCCTGCTGCTGATGCAAATGCCGCTGGAGCAGATGCTGCTGCTGAGGCTGAGAGTGGCGGTGGAAATCATATTGGTGACACTACTGGCAATACCAGTTTGGGTGAAGATAGTATGGGCATGGGAGACGAGGGTGGAGCATCTCATGTGGAAGACGAGGCAATTGATATTGTCGATGATTCGGATAGTGGTCAGCAAGGAGCATCAGGGGAAGATATTGTGGATGGCTCCTCA
>JALLBK010000034.1:0-33222 GCA_036940085.1 Discostella pseudostelligera
AAAAAAAAAGATGGCGTCTGAGAAATCACGAGAAAACCATCCGAAAAAAAATACGTTATCTGTTTCCGGTCGAACAAAGATACAGCCTAATTGGTAGGAGCAATTGTGTTTATGGAGTGATGATAATATCAAATATCATCGAATGACTCGCTGTGTCTCCTGACTGGGTCGCTCTGTGCACTGTTCGCTTGACAAATTCTTCTCTTGGGTTCACAAAAATTCACAGACTTGTTTCGAAGGACAACAATACCTGTACCTGTGTCGCAGTATGAACTTCATATATTCACAATGCGCCATTCACATTTCACGTTATCGCGATTTTTACGTTCCAAGCTGTTCTTCGAGCAGCTACGAGCGCTACGGAGCCCGAAAAGAGAAAAGAAGAAGTTTCATTTTGCGACAGAACCTCTCTCTTGGCTCTTTGTGCCATTAGAGAGAACCAGGTACAACATCTCGCGAGGGCAATGGAATTGAGGGTCTATTGGACTATTGGGAGAAGAAGGAAGACATCAGAATATCAGATATCGGTCGGAAATCGCGATACCATTCTAAGTCATTTTTTGAACTTCGGGAGCCCGAGAGTATTACTGAGATAGAAAGTTGTGGAGGTCATTGTCAAATAATAGTTGGGTTCGTTCGCGAATTTAATCGCAATGGTTCGTACTCTCATTATTTTATCCTTTCTTAACCCAATCGTAGCATCTCCGCTCCAATATCATGCAGGAAAAAGCGATGGGCCACTCGTTGCAATACCTTCTTCTTGCGTGTGCACTCCTCCCCATCGGACCCTAATTCATACAGCGTGCATAAATTGAATGCCACGGCCTCCGTCAGGTACAAACATGGATCGTCGCGTATCAATCCTTCCAGTTTATCGACAGCCGTGTGCATACTTCCCGAGTACAGCATGCAGAGTGAAAGATTGGTTAAACATTCCTCGGTGAGGGATGGTTCTGCGTCGAATCCTAATGTTGGACATGTCAATTCATTCCATGTAGGGTAGGATGGGTGTGTGGTGAAAAGTTGCTGTTGTTGTTGGTTTAATGCATCGAGAAAGATCTTGGCAGCTTCCGTGTAATTTAGCCTGGAAAATTGAAGCAATCCTTCATTGACCAAAACACGTATAGGAACTTGACGAACAAGCGCGACTTCCTTCGCCATACGAGACACTGCCGTCATTCTAGTACTTGCCGATGGATGAATGAATTTATGTAGCTGAGACTCAATCTTCGTTGCATAATTCCGTACATCCTTCTGAATCATTTCCGCCGCAGAAATAGCACCCGCTTGCAGTAGAATAAGTAGTTGACGCGAATGCAGTTCTACATGCGCCGCAGTGGTTATGACCTCCTCCATCTGCTTACGTTCCTGGTCGCTCACGCTCCCGGAGGTAGTACCAGCAGTAGTAATGGTAGCAGACGTCTTGATACACCACAATTCCACCTCTCTCCTCACACCACATTCCAACCCCAAGATCATTTCCTGACAGGTATGCAACGCCAATCTCCAATCCTTACTCCTAACAAACGAATTGAATAGCGCATTGTCAATGGCACCTTTCCATTTCTCTAATACTATCGGAGAATTCCAATACTCCGTCCGTACTGTCCGATCACGTAAATCATACAGTACATCCACGGCAAGGGATGATTCTTCCGTGGTAGTACTTGTAAGTCTAAGTTGTTGTGCCGCTAGTAAACGTAGACCAAAGGGTACCCAATCAGGTAGAACATCTTTGCTTCCAGTAGAGTGGAGAGATCCTTCTTTCCATGCAAGGGAAGAGGTGTCGTTGCTGTTAGATGCAGTAGCTGTACTATTTTGTCGACGATCAGGTAGATAGGGCATCAATCCCAACGAAATAACTTCCTTCCTCAACTCCTCGTACCGTCGTAGTTTCAACAAGGCGATACATCGTACTGCGATTAATTCACATGTCTCTTTTCGGAGAGTGTCTCTATCTTCTTCCTCTTCTAACTCTGGCACCCCATCATTGGCGGGTTGTCCTTTGGACGAGGTTTCCCTCGATGATAGTGAGGAGGATGCTGTGGCACGAAGGAGCTCGGTGTACAGTAGATGATGACCCCCCATTCCGCCTCCACCGAAAGCTTTGCTTCGACCACCACCACCACCACCACTACCCATCAATACATCCTTCGTCAACTGCACTACATCCCCCCATGCTCTTCGTAAGGCCAATGAGTGACATTTGGCAAGTAGGGATTGAGTGGGTGGTAAATTTGTTGGATGGAGTTGGTTGGTGGACGTTTCCACATTGGTGGTGGTGGAAGTAGAAGATCCACCTCGCAGAAAGAAATCCACCTCTTCTTCGGGTGACATTGGTACAGGGTGTGGGTGCTGTTGTTGCTGCTTGGTTGGTGAGACGGATTGTGGAATGGATGGCATTCCTTGGGAGGTTGGTGCATGCTGCTCCTGCTGCAGCTGCGTTTGCTGCAGATTATTTTGTTGTTGCAAATGATGCTGTGGTGAGGATGAATGGGGTGGTTGCTGATAATAAGAAGTGCTAGTAGGAGCATGTTGCTGCTGCGGAGAATACGGTGCATAACTCTGATGCTGTTGATGTTGCCTGATGCTTTCCTCCAACGGATGCAAGGCCGTAGTCTGTGTCGGTGAATGAAGCGGTTGCGGTGGTGGTGGCGGTGGTGGTGCCGATTGTACTACTTGAGGTTGATGTTGTGGCTGAGAAGAAGCAGTATTAGGCAATGGAATACGGTGTGGCTGCAACTGTGCCGAATTCTCCGGAGTGTTCATCATCCCTCCCCCAGCAACACCAACATAATCAGAACCTTGACGAGCCATCATTATTGGAACATCCGATGTTTGACGAGACATTACTACTGGATCGGTAGTGTATCGTGTGGTTGTGACTGAATCATGCATTCTATTATTATTGTTGGATGAGGATGGAATACTATTGGCGGTGGCTGCGTAGCTTGAGCTCGATGCTGTGTGGGTAGAAGTGGTAGGTGCCGACTGCGACGACGAGTATGGATCGTAGCCTTGTTGATACATCATTGAAGTCCCCCCTCTTTGTCCTAAAGTGGTAGTAGAATTATTTGGATCATACACGTAGGGCGTAGTGTTGGAGAAAGCAGATGCCCCAACGGTGGCATGCTGTTGCTGCTTAGTTGATGTTGATGCAGCTGCTGCTGTTGCCATGGTAATGTTGTCGATGCCGACGGCGGGGATACTAATACTAGTACTACTAGCTCCCCCATGCGAAGCAGATGCCGAAGACGATGGCAACGATTGCCCTGCTGCTGGTCCTCCTCGTTGTGCAGCCACAACACCACCACGAGGATATCCGCGATGACCAGCGGCGGCGACGACGGCAGAGGCGGCGGTAGTGGTGGTTGTTGATGCGGTGGGGAGGGTGCGAATGGGTGCTGAGCGGGCAATTCCACCGCCACCACCCAATGATGATGAAGAAGATGCGATGGGTGGAGGGGGGGGAGGAGGCTGGTGGAGCGGATGGTGGTGGTTGGATTCGTTGGTGTTGGACGCCATGGTTGATGTTGGATCGATGTCGATGTCGATGTCGATGGAGTTTGGAGTTGAAGTGCAGCTGATTTGGCGTAAATGGCGGGATGAAAGTAGTTCAGCGACGAAAATGGCGGGAAGACTGATTGGCGACGTTTTGGAACCATTTGGCGGGAAGATAGTCGGCGAATATTCATGTGGCGGGAAGAACCTTGTATTGTGGCGATTTGTGGCGAAAATGGCGGAGCACTGAGCGAGAATGTGGCGAAGAATAATCACATGCCGAAAATGGCGGGAAGAGGAAGAATCAAGAATCAACAATCGCTCGATCGATCGCCGGCCGCGCTAACAAACACATCGCTTCCATCGACGGACGGACGACATTCATTGCATCTCGATGAATTGAATTGAATTGATCGATGATCGACGGACCATGGCAGGCATCAACACCTACGGCTTTGACTTTCTCCGCGCCGAGCACAATCTCCCAAACAGAAACAATGACAGCAATGACTACTCGTCGTCGTCGGCGGCAGCAGCGGCGTCGGTGGCGGCCGCCTACCATCGATCAGAGTCGACCAACTCCGCCACCAGTATTCCCAATGTCTCACACAAATCCAATTTAGAAAAACAAGCTGACATACTCCTGTTTCTCAAACATCATCGTTCGTCGGGATGTTTGCCGCCCAGTGTCATTTACAAGTCGTTGGGGATTGATCTCACCGCTGAGGGGGGAATTGGCGGGTCGTCATCGTCGGGTAGCGGGGAAAGCAATGGTGGCGGCGGCGGCGGCGGCGATGGGAACAACGGCAACAGCACACCGTCACTAGTGAGTATGCTCCTCTCCAACCCCAAAATCAAGGTAGAGGAAATTCCCGATCCCGAAAATCCTAATTTAACCATGTATCAATTTGGTTACCGTGCCAAATTCTCCATGGTACATGACAAGGCCACACTACTCGCCCAAATCAATCGAATGAAGAATGGTATCAAGGCTAGTGAATTAGTCGATGCCTACGATGGTGTTGAGAAAGACATACAAAAATTAATTACTAGCGGAGAAGTATTGGGGGTACATAATCCAGAAGAGAAGGATAAGATATTATTTCCACGTGGGGAATCATTTTTAGTGGAGTTGGATGGATGTGTTACGTTGGTGGAGGAGGAAGAACCACCGTCAGCACCTCCAGTAGCACCACCAGCACCAGTATTGCCATCGCCTCCTCTTCCAACTCCAACTGCAGCAAATCCAGAAGATGCAACAACTACTGATCCAATCCAAAAGGTAATTCTCAATACACTCAACAACGCCGCTAATGCCTCCACAAGCACCACAACCACCGTCGTCACCACCACTGCAACCCTCCCAAAACCAAAACCACAATCATCTTCTCGTTACATCCATACCGACATTGATCCCCAACCACAAATCCGTCGTGGTGAAGCCATCCGCATCGGGGGCGAATGGTTCCGCATCTCCTCCCAAATCATCCCCCATCTACCATTGGAGAAACAACCACCTCGGGCTCAGGCACCATTGAGTGTAGTTAGTTTGAAAGAATTGAGTAAGAAAAATGAGGTTGAAGGGTATTGTTACAAGTTTAATGCTACGACTATACCATTGGATGGAATGTTGGGTGAGGGGAGTGTAGGACGGGAGAATTTGATCAAGGCGAAGGTGGCACGTGAACGATTGCAGACTATTATTGCTTCGGGTGGTAGCGTTGTTGGTGGAAGTGGCGGAGAGAGTAGTGGTAGTATTGGAGCAGGTGGCGGAGTAGTAGGAAGGAGTGTAGTGACGGGAGGCTCCTCGGCCACATTGCTATCCTCGTTGGCTACTGAGAAAAGTCCATCCATGTTAGCAGGTGTCTTTGCCAAAAGTGTCGCGGCCTCGTTGGGCGGGCTTGGTCGAGCAGGAGGAGGAGGAACCGGGAGGAGTAGTTCTGGCTTCGGTGGCTCTAGGAAATTACCCACTGCCAAGATTCATGTACGACGGCCTGGTGATCGTGGTGGTCATGCGGGTGGGATCGGATCACCTAGTAAGGTCAGAGGAGTAGGGGGTGGTGGGAACAACCCTCGTCTTATGGATGCCGACGCTATCAAGGCTGCGGTAGAATATGCCAAGAAGGCTGCATCCGATCCATCTCTATCGTATACCCACGCCATTCGACATGGCTGCACTAAGGATGTTCGTGAAATGTACATAGAAACATTGTCGTTAGTACCCACGTCGGAATCTGAATTGCACAAGGCATTGCTGGAACATAAATTGATTGAGCCTGGTGAGAAGTTGTCTAGACCACGTATGAAGAGGAAGAACAATGTTGATAACGACGGTAAGCCTCAAAAACGGAGATATTATGAACGAAAGAATATGAGAAGAACGAATACACACTTGGATGGGACGGAGATTGGTGCTATGCTTGCATTGGCGGCGGAGAAACAGGCTCGTGGAAAGTCGGTGGGTGATGGTGGCATGTGAAATTATTTGCTTGCTAGGAGTAGGAGTAGTGATCAGAGAGGTTGGTCGGTATGTGTATGCACAAGCTTATTGAGAGGAGTCGGCAACTTTGATGTTGAAACTTCTCGGGACACTTCGATTTTCATCTGCAAAATTGAAGTATTGGCTGCAAAATTGAAGTGTCAAGGTTTCAAACATCCATCGGATGTTTGTTGAGTTGATGGACTTCAGAATATTGGCTTCAGGCAGCCTCCTACAGCAACAGCCGCCAATATTGTAGCAACAATACAATTCTTCAATTTTCATTATGAGATGATGCAATACCTAGCGCGATGAATGAGAGGACTCCAGAGGAACCATCCAATATCCCGATGTCTCGCAATGCATCGAATGTCGTGTTGTTCATGGCTCATTGGATTAATAGATCATGTACATAAAGAATAAATAGAGTCAATGGATTTTCATTGATTACAATACATTTATTAACTTCTGAAACAACACGCTAGTGTGCTGTATTCTCTTGGTCATGAAGCTCAAATGCATGCAACATGAGAAGGGATGGATGCATCTCAAACGAGACTTTTGTTTTTACTGGACCCTCTTGTTTCCTACTGGCGTCGGAGGATGCATCGGAGGTACTGGTACTACCGCCGTCGTATCTCTTAGTTTCTACGATGATTGATTGCACGCTTGAGGAGGATATGGAGGATATGGCGACAATAGGTGGCGAGCGCTAGGTGGCGTTGATTTTGGTCGAATAAAATGAAATGATTTGAAGAGCAACAAAATTATGTTTTGGTCTCTGCGCGACACAACGTGATGCCAGGATGATGTTTACATCAAATTATGTACTGTTCCAGATTTTCGTGTGCGGCATATCGTGGAAGAATGAGGATACTGATTATCATGTCCATGATATTGGATACATTGATATCGTGAATTCAAGAAAAATGTACGGACAACGGTTATTCATCAATAGACACATACTTGATGCTTAGGAGTGCTACTAGAAAATCTTCAAGTGTACGTGTACATGCAGGAAAATTGGGTAGTGCTTATATTGTATTCCTCAATACTCCTTTGCTGTTGCTGTTCCCGGGGGAAATTCCCAGCAAGAGACCATCACTCATCAATACCTCCTTCATTAAGCTCAAACAATGAGTGCATCATAAGAAGCGACGGATGCATCTCGAACGATACTCTTGTTCTACGTGTATGACAAGTTGGCCCAGCCTTATTAGTAGTCTCGATACTTGATGTGGACGCACGACGACGAGGGTTGGTGGTAGGCTCAGCATTAGGGTTTAAACTTTCTTGTTGCTGAGGACCATAAAACATGCTCATTCGATTGGATTGACTCGAGTAATAGGAAAATGCATCGAAGTGGTGTTGTATCTCATCGTTCGTATTTGAGTGGAAAAATTGTTTCCTCGCGTCGTCGGCGGAGGATGCATCTGAGGCACTGATGCTACCGCCATCGTACGTCTTGGTATTAACGATGATTGTTTGCATGATGGACGACGAGAAGGAGGAGGATGGGGTGGCGGAGGGGTTCATTGTTGACTTTTGACCAAATAGTTATGTTTCATTCACAGCAGTAGATACCGATCTTCGACACTTGCATTCTGAGCTATTTACCCGATCTTTTGTGAATTTGAGTCGCTGCTTGTGGAGTTGACGCGCAGTGCGACCACAATGCGATCAAACCGAACGCACTGCGAACGAAACCGAGCTCAATCTCTAGATCACGTTGACCGGGTTGAGCCACTGCGAAGATAGATGTGCGTCTTCGCTTTTATCTTCAATTAAGGTCCCATCTTCCTACTCCTAACAAGTACTCTCCCTTATGTCTTATGTGCTTGTGCGATTTGACGGATGTGTCATTGTTGATGTGTCACAAGACGATAACTTTTGCGCTCGCGTCCGTCTGTCATCCGATCGGACTGTACCAACGAAACTTTGACGTTAGCATGTGGTGCTGGTACTGAATGGTACTCCTTTCTATGTTGGTTACATGGTTGACCGCTGCTATGTTGTGAGGCGCGCTGTTGGCGATCTCGCTGAACTACATCATGCATATTATGGTGTGGCAAGAATTGCAATTGCGGTGCCACTGATGGTGTCGTTGGTGGTTGCATTGTGGTTTCACGATGGTTGCTGTTGGCTGATGTGTCGTTGGTGGTGGTTGGTGCGTAAAGAAGAAGAGCAGTTTCAGTTCTTGCTGGTGGAGTTTTGCAGCAGGAGCCTCCTCGTGGTCACTCGCTGCTGATGCTCAGCGGCGGGGCGGCGGTGCTGTTGTTGTGCTTAGCGGTTGTTGCAGTGGAGTGGTACACCTCAGCACGATTGGTGGCTGCTCTCTCTTGCTACACACCACTAGCAGTATGTAGGCAGCCGCTGCATCTGCTGCAAGAATTATTAGTATGACAGCAGGAGAAGATGCGGCTGATGGAGTACTGCTGTGGTCCCTCCTGTTGTTGAACCGTGGTTGCAGTGTAGTAGTAAAATGGAAGAGAATACTACTGGTGGTGTGTGACTGTCCTCGTTCTCGTCCATCTGCGTCGTAGTACTAGAGTAGTAGTAGCGGCTTGGTGCTGAGTAGGTGATGTAGTAGTTTTCCTCACCAGTAACAAGGCAGAAGAAGAAATGAGGACAAGAAGAACAACGACAACAAGTCCAACACCGACATTGAGAAGATGGCTAACAACTGCTAGCGCCGCATCATGGTCGCGGTGATCGGGCTATAGGCAGCGTCGTGTGTCGTCAAAAAGCAGACGAATTGTTGCCGACCTAGTACTATGCCGACATCTCCTGCTGCAAAACGTACACGACGTAACACCAATCCGAATTCCACGTGGCAGGAGGGGATTAAAAAGTGCCGCCGCATAGTGCCGCCTCATCAATTCCGCGTGGCAGGATGATCAGAATCAGTCAAAGTGCCACGTGGCATGATGTCACATGATGAACTCCACGTGGCAGTTCCACTTGCTCCCTGCACCCCGGAGATCGTATCGGAGATCAGAGACCGTGCGTCGGCTCTATGCTGGTATCTACCTACTATGCTGTAGTGCTATGGTACTTTCCTGTACTTACCGACCACCGACCACCGACCCTATTCATTACAGCTATTACCTCCCGCTCATCCTCCCCCCTCTCGCATCTCCCACCGCAGACTGCTCCTCCCCACTTGCTCACTTGGTCGGAGTGATTTGTTCATCGTCCGGCGATGGCGTCCATTCTCATGGGGCGTCATGACGATGGCTGCGCACGTGCCTCATCGTCGTCGTCGTCGTCGTCGTGGCGGCCGACCATTCAGGCGAAATCCCTACCGGCTGGGACCCGACTTTATCCCTGGTCGCAATTATCATTCGTTGTCGCTGATGGTAGTTGTTTATCTCGTCATTCTGCTGTAAGAACACCAAGACGACATCATGCATCGCGAATAGTTTCGAAGAAATACTTATCGTCCAGGAGAACTATCGCATCTGCTGCAGCTGCAATGCCACATCGTCAATCATCATCGACACTATCGTCGTCGTCGTCGTTGTTCAATGCTAACAATGACAATGGAGAACAATCCGTGGAATATCATGAGAATAATAATGATGAAGACGATGATGATGGCATCAATAACATCATGAATGGAGTATATCTCGATCAAGACACATACTTGCAAGCAGAAAATACATATCTTCGTTCCGATGGATCACTCAATCTGAGTGAGAGCAATCGGTGGGGAGTGCAGCGACCGCAGAGTATGGAGGGATCAACGACACTGCCCCCATCATCCTCATCATGGAAGAAGAAGCAGAAGAAGAACGCCTATCAAATGGCAGTGGAGGGGTTATTTTCTCCACCACCTCGCTACTCCTACTATTCAGACGATGAGGCTATCATGAGGGATGATGCATCTGTTGAGGATACACAGCAATTATCATCACAATCTTTGCTATTATCGGACGAGGAACAATTCTATCAAGCAGTTATGGACATTGAAAATGGCCGAGGAGGAGGCGGCGGTAGCGGTAGCGGTAGCGGTAGGAATGCCAATGACCAAAGTGCAGTAGTCGATCCAGAAGTATTGCATCGACAGGTATTTGCCGAAGAAGAAGCCTACCTTCAACAGAGTGCGGATTTTCGTAATGCGTTGAACTCGCTCTTCACTGACAACAAAAATACTAATGAGAGCCCAATGGCCAAGGGTCGACGTGAGATCATTGAACAGTACAATGAACGGGTATTGAGCGACTTGATGAAGGAGATTGATGAGATGGAAGATATGGCACTTTCGAGAGAAGATGCGATCATGGGCATTTTTGCCCAGGATATCAGCATGGATGCTGGTAAATCGTCAACTCTGGCAAATAGTGATAATACACCTGTGAGGAAGGGTGGTCCTGTATCATGTTCTAAATGTGGCCTACGAGTGACCCCGGATATGATACAACGCGCTGCATTGATGAAACAAAAACAACAACGTGCAAAGGGTTCGATTGATGAGTTGATATTGTGCTCTGCATGCTATGGAAAGCAATTTGTTACAAAAGAGGCAGAGTTGCGTGTTCCTGCTTCCGAGTTTGCTTCGTCGTTGAGAATGTTCGAGAAGAGGAATACTCGATTATCGTCAAAGAACGAAGTTTACAATAGTAGTGGGAGAAGCCGGAGCAAAGAACGTGTTGGTAATGGTGGACAAGGAAGAAGCAACAACATCCAAGGGATTAGTACGGAATCATTATTCGATGTTCCCAAGGGAATACCATCATCGCAAAGTGTAGCAGACGACGCGGCACCGAAAAATACACCAATCATCAATACTACCAGCAGATCTTCTTCCTCCTCCCCTACTAGAACAACGTCGTCGTCTGATTATCGTCAACAAAGATTCCTTCGAAGATCTTCATCGCGAATATTGGGAGGGGCCGAGCTCGCGAAACGAATGCAACAACGAGAGTCCGAAGTATCACAGGGTGGTGGTTTGGACGATGTGAAACATTCAACTTCTGATGGCACTGAGCGGTCGTTCATGGTGGAGGCCACTGAAAGAAAAGCATCCGTCACTAATCGAGGAATGAGACAGCCACATAAAACAATGAAGGACGAGGAGGAGTCGGTGGATGATGCTAATTATGCTGTTAATTCTATCTCGGGTGATTATGAGGTACCTACAATCCTCGTGAAGACCGACAATGATGAAGAGGAACGATCTCTTGATTATCATTGGGTGAAAGTTGAGGATCCTAGTACGAAAAGATCATTTTATTGGAATACCGAAACTGGTGAAATGAAGAGGTCGGAGTAATCATACGAAAAGTCAATTTTGAGGGGCTGGAGAGACATTAACTTTCGTGTTCGCAGTTACACGAGCGCGCACGCTGACTTTACTGCAATCGTCGTTGTGTGTAGATGCATTCGTTATTTTATAAAACGGATTATTCCAATATGAGCGACGGGTGCACCTCCCATGATACTCTTGTTCGACGACGATTGTACGTTGGAGTGTTGTTGGTGATGGCGCGAGAATCGCTTGATGCAGGCCCACGGCGATGGTTCTCCAATATTTCATCGTTGATAGAATGAATGGTTTGATCGAGACCAAGTAACAAGCTCATCCGTCGTTCTTGACTTGAGTAATAGGAAAATGCGTTGAAGACTTCTTTGCTGGGATGGATCATATTGCTCTTGGTATCATTAGATCCTCCATCATATGTCTTGGTTGGGACGGAGATGATTGTCTTTTTCATGCTGGATGATTGCATTATTCGTTAGTATTGTAAAATTATGAACACATTGAATTGCAGTGCACGACTATGTAATAGATGTTATCAATTATAGTAGGTACTCGAATGTTTTTGCTAGTTAACTGTAGAACGTTGTTTATTCTGCTGTGCAATAATTTGGGTGGGATTGGTGGCGGCGAATCTTCGAACCGACCGTGCTCACCCGAGAGATAACGCGAGCTGTCACGCCATGACGACAAAATATCCAAGCGGTCAATTACAATTACGCTTACATGCGAACTGGAAGTGGCAACGTGCGTTTCAAGTATTGTCGACGTGACAATAACGCGTTTGTGCGACCTGGAAGTGGCATGTGCGTTTTCAAGTTCCGTCGACGTGTGACAAAAACTTCTTGAGAGAGATGGGTAACGAGATTGGCAATGTGTGGTTGTGTTGACATCGACGTCATCCTCTCTCACTCTCTCCTTTGTCGTTCCGGATATTGCAGCCTGAACAAAACCGCGTGTTAATTCTATCTGGCTGACGCGTCGGATGGATTGAACGAGAGAGGCAATGTGTGGTAATTAGTTGTGTTG
Organism: Discostella pseudostelligera; assembly: GCA_036940085.1. NCBI lineage: Eukaryota > Bacillariophyta > Thalassiosirophyceae > Thalassiosirales > Thalassiosiraceae > Discostella > Discostella pseudostelligera. The sequence goes on from JALLBK010000034.1 coordinate 12,270, forward strand.
ACATCAACGTCATCCTCTCTTACCCTCTCCTTTGCCGTTCCGGATATTGCAGCCTAAATAAATCACGATTTAATTCTAGCTGGCTGACGCGTCGGATAGATTGAAAGATTTGCTGGTAGGTGTGAATCTTTTATTACTCAGAACTGGACAGATTCAGAAGATAATATCAGCAGTAGGCATCGATGCCTCATTCTGCACCACATTGTGAATCTTGAGGCAGAACCTCCTGGCTTTACCTCCTTTTACCTCGGGTGGAAATCAATGTCCAAGGCTCAAACGATCATCTATTCAATTCACTCGGGCGCCTCTCTCCACTCTATCCAATCATATCATGGTTATCTTTCACACTCAATTATCCACTCCGTACATTTCGCAAGGCAAATATTCGATCTACATCGCATCCATTTAATTCCATCAAGTACCCAGGATGCAGTATCGAGCAGTGCGCAGCGGCATCGTAGCCATTTAGAACGTCATCACTCACAACATGGTGCTGGTTGCTGCATCTGCCACAGCGAGATACTATTTTCATGACAGGTACTTTCCTTCTCCGATATCCTTCTCGTTGATCACCACCTCCACCACCATCTACAGGCAGTAAAAATCCCATCGCCTGAGCTTCATTCAATGATTGTGGTTTGACCACATTGTACGCAATGTCCATGAGCAATCCCTCCACGGCTATCCTCGAAAGAAAGCAGACGCGCAGATTTGCATTTTTGATGATACGGCGTACAGCGTGCCTCTTCCCCTCACGCAATACAATGTCAATGAGGGCGAAATAACTATCATCAGAAGAGTGTTGCGTGGGTAGTCTACCCGCATCGAGGACTGTACAGTTCTCAAATGGAAAATATGCCTTTTGCGACGTAACGGAAGTGGCGGTGGGTACCCGATTACCACATTCGATCATCTCAACAATCAAGTCGGCAAAACTACGATGATAGACGGTTTCATTCCATCGTCGATCTCCAGCATCGCCCTCGGCGAAACAACCGCATTCTTCTTCAACTGCTTCAGTGCAATGAGTTCTATTGGACAAAGACATCATTATCCTCCCATACCCGCTCCCCCGAACAACAACTCGGTATGTCTTCTGTAGCCCAAAGTCAGGATCGCACAGCAGCCTAGAGAATGAGCCATCGTTCGTCAAAAATAATAGACCCTCCGATTGTTCATCGAGCCTTCCAACAGTTTGGATTGGTGATAGCGACCAATCATCATTTCTCCCACACTCGTTTTCAAATACATTGCAATCGTCATCGCTGCTACCGCAATTGACATTGTCCAACAACGAACATACTCCCGACGACGACGATGATGAAACTGGTAGATCAATATTCGAGAGCCAGTCAGAAATCAACACTACATCCTCTCGATCAATGCCCTCATTCCGCAGATTGGAACAAACGACACCACGTGGTTTGTAGCATATAAAGTAGCGAGGATATGCAATGCGTAATCGAGCAGTAGTGAATATTGGCGTCTTTTGCAATTGATTTTTCTCATCTCCATCTTCATCATTGCATATATTGTTATTATCTTCATTGTCCCCATCTGCGGTGCAGAATGACACTTCAATTTTGTCCTGATATCGGCAGACAAGACGATGGCAGCTACACTCTGTGGTGCCATTCACCAATACTTTACCGGACAGGATGAGTTGACGCGAAGATAACGAGCTAAAACTAGCGCCGTTGATGTAGCACTTGGGCAGCGCATCGTCGGCGAGGGAGGAGAGCGCCACAGCCACATCGAGCGGGAGAGGATTGCGTCGATAATCGAGGAATCGCGGTGCATTCTTCTTCGTCGGCGGCGGAGTCGGCGGCGACGGTGGCATAGAATATTTTATGCTGCCGGATCCATGCCCAAAATGATGTGTCTGTTCACATTCACCTATCACCCATCTGTTCACCCCTTCCTCTCATTGAACGGATGGGAAAGAATAGATCAATGGTTTCATGCTTCATAGGCATCGGGGCAGAGGCATCATATCAGGCGGGTGTCGAGGCGCCCTTTGATTTGTGTTTGTGTGGTTGGCTGCGGCCTGCGGCGGGCGTCGTCGGTGGATGGAGTGGGCTGAGGCCGGTGCTTATGACTTTTTTTTTTCGTCTTCCTCGCTGAATCTGCGATGGAGGAGAAAAAAAAGACAGCATGTGATTGCAGCCGCCTTATGACTTTTTTTATTTGTGTCATGTGTCTGCATATTCGGCGACCATTTGGCGGCCTTGTACGGTGTGTTTCCCCGCCATTTTCTCCTTGAAGTTATTTCCCGCCATATCTTTGGCACATCAACCATCAACCTCGCTCTGCATCGCATGATCATGGCATTGTTGGGAATGGCATAGCAATAGTAGCCATGGTATTTCCCGTCCCGCTACCATCGCCTCAATATCAAGACTATGTCCATGCCCTCATTTCCCATCCGCTCGAATATTGTCCTGGCGGCACACATGCATGCAACAATCATATTATGATCATGATGGACGACACAAATTTTATGCTCTCGAACAAATTCTAAGTCTCGCATAGTTAGAGTAGATGTTGCATCGTATCATTATCATGTCCTTCCCAATCGCACTCTCGTATCACAACTATCGGCGGTCGTCGTCGAGGCTGATGATGTCGGTACAGGTCTAATTCCCGAACGACTGTGAAAACTGAAATCTGACGCGGGCATTATTTTGTTGTTTGCAAATCTGCAGGTTTGACGATTGCATCTCAATCTCACTCTCGAGTGGATCTACTGGTGTATGTTGCATGAATACATGGTAAATGGTAAACTCTTGCAGTGCATATTGGGCTTGTTGTAACGAGCTCGCACGGTTCAATGAAAAGTTGGGAATATGAAGGTAGGAAAGTAATGAATATACTCTAGGCATGATGGAACCACGGAAAATCTTTTTGGTTGGTTCACGATACACCGCGACTGTGCGGTAGAAAAAATGCGTGATTTATCCATTGACAATGTTCAATATTTGATGCTCAATTACTAGTTGTACATTCCTAAACTAAATTTCCATGATCATACCTCGCGACAACAAAATATGCTTTAAGCTAAAGGAGGATCTACAAACGTTTCTTTCGTTTTAAAAAGAATTCAAGGATAATCTCAGGTAGCCGTTTCTATTATCGTTTTACTCGAATCAGAATCTAGGAAAATGAAATTCAGAGGCGCATCCTACTGACACATGTCACGTTCGATGTACAGTGTACAGGGCTTGGAGATCGACGTGCTATGATGTCCGAGCGGAGTTCAGTACATCATTTGCCCGCACACCTCCACACACACATCATGTAGAGCATAAAATACAAAATCGCCTTGTGTACTGATGATTCGTTCTCTTAGTGGCGGAATAGATTTACACCGCAAAAATGAGGGATGGATGCACCTCATACGATACTCTTGTTGTTCGACGATATGATGGTGCTCTGTTGTGTATGCGAGTTTCACAGGATGTTGTAGCACGACGGCGACGGCGGATAGTCTCATCTACATGTTGTGTGTCAGACTGACGGATGGCTTGATCGTCGCGACTTAACAATGAGGCATATTCTTGACTTGAGTTGTAGGAATGTGCATCGAAGTTGTCCTTGCAGGGATGGAACATGAATTTATTGCTCTTGGAGTTATGGGCACCTCCATCATATATCTTGGTTGAGACGGGGACAGCCGTCAATTCCGTGCTGAATGATTGAATTGTTCGACTGCAATTCATGATAGTATGATGGATCGGCTGATTTATGCATCGGCTCTTCATATTGTGGTTTGTGGTGCGATCGTAGAATTCTGCATAGAAATAATGGGAAGCAATCGCGCAAAGCAATGGCACGTGCATGCTCTCTGTGTCTGCGGCATGCGAATAACAACTCAACTGTCAACTTCCAAGAACATCGAATCTTGAACGCAGATTCGTCATTATTTTGCCGGTGGATGGGTTCTTCATATTGGAATGAATGGGGTCAGATGGCTCGTCACACAAACTTGAAGAGTTGAGAATCACGTGAGAACGAATTCTAGTTCCCACTAAAACTAAAAGATAATCATATGAAGATAGAAGACAGCATGTACCTGGCACAGGCACAGCTGGTTGCAAAGCCTATCTACCTCTCCAGAGGGTAAGATACCTATGCAGCAAAAAGGTAGAGTAACACAGACATCGCTTCGACCCAGGAAAATGCTGAGCATGAATACACTATCGATTAGCGGATTCTATTATTTTTCTTGGTTGATTGCGAGTTCAGAGATTCGTTTTCTATCTTGCGCTAGCTTTTTCAAGACATATCATACGTTGTTGCGTGTTTGTTCCGTCATTACAGAAACAGTGCGCTCGCAAATTAGCTGATTGTAACAAGTTTGACGGCATGTTGCCTGATCGCTTCCTCACTCTATTTAGTGCCTAAAACTCTACATGAAATCATCCTCAAATTCTTCTGCGGCGGTTGTATCTTCAGTAGCATTCATGTCTATGCGTATTGTGTTTCGACGAACGACATGGAATATTAAAAGTTGTGTGTGAGAGATATGAACATCAATGAAGTGATTGTTGGATTCAGTGGATATGAACAAAACAAACGTTGCTGAAAGATATTCTTTGTTTGTCTCGAGCTTCATTTCTCCAATATGGATATATTTTCCGATTGATGCTGGTCGTTCTGTTTGCGTACGGGTTCAGTTGTTGTTTTTCCACCCCCCTACAACAACAACCGTAACCATGGATGTATCAGAAAGATCATCAATAGAAACGAAACATGACATACCTGAATTACGAATCATATTCTTATCTTTCATAATACGATCATACGATCGCTCCTCTCGTTCTCTGGCCAATCGAACCTCCTCGAGACGTTTTGCCTTCTCCTCCTCCCTCCGATATGCCTTCTTTTGTGCTATTATTTCTCTATTGCGCTGTTCTTGTTCCTTGGCCAAATCGGGATATAAGTCTTGCTTCGTTTTTTCAATCTGTCGAACGATTGTATTATTCTTCTCGACTTTGGTACGACGGACATTTTGTGGACGATGATATCCCACCGCTCCATCGACCATATCGTTTGTCTTTTTGAGATTTTGCCATCGGGTGTAGACGACATATACAAATGACTGTTTGCATCCCACAATACTGTTGGCTTTGACGAGAGAACAGCAATCAAGTAGACAATCGGGAGGAATGTCATCCAATGTCATACCGGGCTTGAGACGGAGGTACACATGGGCAGAACTGAGATCATCGACGTGGAACCAGCAGTCCTCCGGAAGGCCGTATTTGATTAGAGATTCATTTTCGTATTTGTCTTTACCCATGTAGATTGTGTATTCTCCGCATCGTGTTTTGAAGTAGTAAACCATGATCGTAATTTGTAGGAGTAGTTGGCAGTGTGTGGTTGCGTCGGTGGTGCACTTATCTCGATAGTAGCGCGGCGGCAGTCAAGGTCAAGATGTTCATGTGGTTTGCTTGCTTTTATTTTAGCTTGGTGTTGGTGGTGGATGGATTTTGGTGGAAGTGAAGTGGCGGGAAGTCAGCACGCAGATCTTACTGTTCCTCTGTAGAAACCAATTTCTCGCGTTTGAATGAGTCTCAAAATCAAATTTCAAAATTACTTCCACCGGATGAAAATACGTCCTCTCGGATCAGTACTTAAGTATGTAGATTTCGTAATGATTCCTCAGTCAATAATCTTGAAGAATTTCTCGCGTTTGAATGGGTTCTCAAATTTCAAAATTAAAATTTGCGCCGTCTCGGACTCGGAATTTGTATGTAGATAATGTATTGATTCCCGCCATTTTCTCCGCAGGCTGACGTGGTCGAAAGAGACTCTGGTCGAAGAGGGACGGAAGATGGAGAGAGAACTTCGACGTCGCGAACTCGACGCAGAGAGAAGAAGAGCGCTGACATCGCATCGCGTCTGCTTGCGTCACCACTGACCACAGCCACAGCACGCGACTCTTCAATAAGCAGCATCTGCAGCAATCCCATCTGCCATAATACTCCTATCTAATACATACTCCTATTCAGAGCAATCCAATTATTCAGCCTCATTGATCCTCGTGCTCATTAGTTTATTCATCATCGACCCGCGTCCTCATTGACAATCCTCAATCGAAGCGGAAAGAGCAACAACAAAGGCGAACAATAGCATCGGGACAATGCAACTTCGAGCAACCGCCGCCGCCACAACAGCAGCAAGCATCGCCCTCCTCTCGTCGTCGACGACTTCGTTGTCGTCGTCGTCCATCTTGGCCGGAGCGGCCTACGTCGCAAATCCCAATCCCCTCCCCGCGTTCTTCTGCACCCGCGTGCGTAGGCGCGTGCTGGCCCGATCTCTCCTCCTCGAGGCCTCGCCGTTGCCAACATCGCCATCTGATCAATCATCATTAGAATTTGCCGCCTCGGGGATACGACAACGAACTCGGCCAAATGGAATTTCAACGGCCACCAATAATCTCAACAACCACGACGATGAGGATGAGAACGACACTGCTACCAGTAATTCCAAAAGTAATGACATTCTCGCCGGCAGAACCCCTAACAATGCCAACACCGGCTCCCCCCTCTCTCAATTAGTCGACTCCCAGAAAGAATTTGAAATCAATCTCGGTCGGGCAATCGACACTCTCCGCTCCGACTATCCTACACTATTGACCAAAAATCCATCATGGCACATCTACCACGCACAATTAGAAGTCATTGATCCTAGCGGTGTGAGCTTAATGGGGTTGGAGAATTACAAAATGGCATTTAGTTTTATTCATGGTGTGGTCAAGTGGTTTTATTGCGAGGAGAAGAGTGCATTGACGAGTATTCGCGTGGGATATGATTGGGCACGCAAGTGCATACGGTGAGTTTACTATTACATTTGCTTAGTTTCGTGTAGTGTTATCATGCCAGTCTTCTCACTGAAACTCATTCACCCTTCACTGATTTTTGTTCATCTCCAGAGTCAGTTGGAATGTCGAACTAGTTCCCAAAATGATCTACGGTGGCATCCGTCATACCCTCCACGTCGATGGAATATCCGAATACTATCTCGATCGGGACTCTGGTCTAATTACCGAGCACAAAGTGACTCATTTGCTCATCAATGATCAAGCCGTTCGACCGGTGAATGGCATCTTTCGTGCCTTGGCGGAAATTAGCCCGGTTGATCATGATCCGGAGGGTGTTCCAGTTTTGTCTTCGTCAATGCCGAGTTCAGTATCATCATCGAGTGCATCATCATCGACGATGACATCTTGGGAAGACTCGTCGGTGGCCAAGTTCCAAATGTGGCATCCCCTCAATCCTCGTCCAATGACCACATCGTTATTCTCCAACCCCAACAAACAGGTCATGCACCTCCCAACCTCTGACTCAAATAGTAACATGGAACATGTACCCTACGATCGGGATGCCCTCCAACGCAAAAATGCCTCCCGTATTAAATTCGGTATGCCACCACTCACACCCGAAGAATTCATCAAAATCGAAGAGGAAGTCCGAGCCATGGACATTATCAACAAAAAGAAGGCTGCCTACCTTGCCGAGAAATTGGCCCAACAATCTGAAAACAAGAAGAAGAAGGAAGATTCATTCTTATCCAATATCTTCGGGGGGGTATTTAAGAATGGATGCGAAAGTAATTTCGATTGTGAACGACCACAGGTCTGTTGTGATGTGGGAATTAAGAAGATTTGCTGTAGTAATGGATTGGGTATTGTGGATGGAATACCGGTGGAGAATTATGAGAGAGGATTGTTAAGAGTGCCGCTGCCGAATGATAATTATGGGGATGAGGAGGATTGGTGAGAGTAGGAGCTGTCTTAAAGGGGGAGACTGATCATCATCCAGTTGTGTAGGGTGGAGGTGAAGAATTAGAAAGAAGTTGTTATTTCCGCCAGCGACAAAGAAATGAATTTGGCTGCTGATTTCGCAGTAAGATGATAGATGGAGCAGGATGGAGCACTTCACGACAACAGACAATTCCGCTCACATCATCATGTTGAAGCAACGGCCGAGCATACGAAGCCAAAGACTTCTACAATTTCTTAGGCATAGATAGCTCTTTTGGACCGAGCACTCCAAGTCATTGCGAGCATGAAGTCCTTTTTCAACCGAATGAGTAGATGAGTAGAGTAGAACGACGATTGATTGACTAAAACATAAATAGCACGTCTTAGAACCCAAACTTTTCCTTTGCATCCTTCTCCACGTTCCACCAATTCACGCATCCATCTGCACCAGTAGAAACTAACATCCAATCCCCACCGCCACTACTTGCCAAGTTTCCGACGAAGCGGAGACCCGTAACACCGCCCCTATGCGCAAATCGATAGTGCACCCTCTTCATCTTCTTTGCAGGGCACCACAAGAATATGTTGTCATCATTTCCCCCACTTGCGACAACGGAGCTGTCTGGAGACCATGTTAAACATCCAATTCGTTGGGTGTGGAAACACCATCGACCTTTGGGAACTAGCGTGGAGTAATCTGATGTGGAATAGATGCACACATCCCTGGTATCGGCGGCGGCGAGTTGTGTACCGTCAGGTGAGAGTGCAATGGACTGCACTGAATTGAGATGTTCTCCCTTAATGACATGCGTTTCGACTAATGAATTGGAATTGCTGCCAGTTGAAGACACGATGTAAACGTAAACGTTGCAGTCATTGCCCCCGACATAGAGCGTCGAATCGTCTTTCGATAGGTGAACCGCAGTGGCCGTGTATGGAAGGCGAATAAATTCCGAGACGGGTTGTTTGTCTTTGATCAAGATCAACCCTTCCACCGTCATGACCACCAAAAGTGAGGTACCGGTTGTCATGGCATTCGGCTGTGCCTCGACCTTCAATTTGCCGTTGCATATCCGTCCCGTCGTAGTCCGAACGTAGTCATCCCAACCAGCACTATAGAGACTATCATCAGTAACATCGAATGCAAGTGATGTAATGGTAGCTCCAGCGTGAATTTTCCCAGATGAGTCCGCATCTACCTCATCAGCATGTGTAACGCGTCCCTTCGCTTGACCCGATGCTCCGTCCCATTCGACAATGACACTGTCGGTGTCAGCTGTGTAGATACTATTGCTGCCGGGCTTTCCAAATGCCATGGCCGATATAGGCGCCTGATGTCCAGTGATTATGCATGGCTTTTCAATACTGTTTGCGTTGGAAGCAAGTCCTAACGAAGCCGGCACTGGGAGAACTGCAATCTGACCATTGAAGCCAATCGACACTGGCACGTCACCCTTGATGAATGTGCAACCGAGCTGCATGGCGCCAATAGGAACCACATCGGAAAGTTGGTGTTGCTGCTGCTGCGCTGCCGCTACATCCCATTCATGCACTACCGCGCCAGCTTTTCCATCCAACAATCGGACATAACCATCGGCACCACAAGTGAGTAGATGACTTCCACTTCGATTCCATGCACATGAGAAGATGCTCGATTTGTGCACTGCCACTACTTTCGTAATCAACCCCATACTTTTTCCATCGTAGAAACATACATTCCCATCGGTGCCAACACTTGCCAAGATGGACCCATCGTTGTTATACCGTAAACAATGGATGGCACCACGATCATGACACTTTTCACTAACTACACCATCCCCCACCACACGTTGGAAGGGTGGACCAGAATGAAAAAAGACAGTAGCATCCTCACCACCCCCAGTAGCAATTCTCATGGGACGACATGGTCGAAATGCACACGAACTTCCCTTCTTGCGTGAATGCGCACCCAAATCACCACATTTGACACCGGTGTCCCATTGAATCACCTTGGCCGATTCCGGACTTTGCATCCCTTCACCTACAACGACAATACGTTTCCCTTCATAATCCCAGGATATGTCCTTGATGGGACCGGCGAGTAGTTGTATATCGAGTTTGGGGAGATGTTCTTCATGATCGTAGGCCCAAACGCGTAGTTTGCCACGTGTGTCGCCCGAGGCGATGTAGGTTCCGGCTGGGTTGAATTTGGCTGCGGTGACGGGAGCAGAGTGCCCGCGGTAGATGAAGCCGTTGGTGGAGGGTGATCCAGATGGACCAGTATTTTTGGATGATGGGGAGAATGCACTACTGCTACTGCTATCACTACCACTGCCACCACTAACATCAAGGTCAATGTCATTTATTTCTCGAATGACAATGAGCTTCCCCCAAGCATACATGACACATGGCACCTTGGTATTGTCATTGTCATTTAATCGTCCTCCATCGCCATCGAGAAATAGTGGCTCACCACGAGTGGCCGTTGGGAGAGGTAGACATTGGTGGGTTAAAGGATGGGTGGGGGGGGTGCAGGAGTTGGAGGCATCTACGGCGTCGACGCCCATGGCTTGGATTTGGATGGATTTTTTGTGGAGAGGTGGAGAGAGGTGGATTGTGGACTTGGATTTGGGGGCGGCGAGGCGGGAATATGGCGGGGAGATGAGATGGCGCGGTGTGTTGAAGTGACACAAGTGACGATCCATCCTGTGGATTGCTGTGGATTTTGGATTTTTTCTGTCCCTCTCCGTTAATGTTTTGATCGGCATTGCTCCGACGACATCGTCGTGAAAGGTCGTGAACGAAATACGTAATCGCTAACTCAAGAAGTCATTCAAGTGACATTTTGGATTTGGTCATTGTCATTGGACCTAAGGTCTAACGTAGAGTTACGAGTAGGAATTTCATAACACGTCGGAGTGTCGTAGTCATTTTATGCGCTAAAACGAACTCGTGCTGATCTATGGTAGGGCCAGGTAGGGCCTCCGCCCTCTGTCTGCCTCGCTCTGTTTTTTTCCACGGTTCTTTATCTCTGGATACGAGTAACATGTAACATAGTCATTATTTCGTATCGAAATGAAGTAATAATTCACTTTGCATTTGCATCACCGTAGATTACCCTTGCAATCATCATGAAACTCCTCGTAGTATCTTCTATCCTCATTCTCTCCCGCACTGCTGGTGTCGCCTTTGGATCCAACATTCGTTCATCCGGGGCGATTGGGACCGCTGATGAGGAAGAGCAACCGCAGAGTCGACAGACCAATCGAAACCTTCAAGTGAGTGTTCGGGTTATTTTTTGATGGTATCATGCCTTTCGTACAGCACTGACATCTTTCTTATTTCCGGCAGAATCCGTTCGCTGACAGCGCGAAGAATGACGACGGATCTAGTAATGGACAAGGACAACCGAAGCCGAAGAAAGATGTTACTGTGTCGATGTCATCGTCAAAGTCTGAATTTGCCGCGAGTGAGTCGGTCGCGATTGATATCAAACTTACGAATACTGATGCCATTAATCCAGCACGTATTTTGGATTGGGTCAATCCTTGCTATGGTGCTGGAGATGCTGCCACCTCGTCATCGCCGGTGGATTTGTCATTCTTTGATGTCAAGACGGCTGTCGGGGGCCAAACAGCACCGTACCTCGGTGCATTAATCAAACGTAAAGAACCTACTGATAAGGACTACAAGACATTAAAAGCAGGAGAACAGATATCATGCACCATCAACCTCGACAAATACTTCCAGTTTTCTGCTCCAACTGGCGACGATGCATACGTCATCTCATATGCCGTCACCTCCATGCAACTATCTGAACCATTTCAGATTCAAGGAGGCTCCACGATGGAGAGTCTAGAGGCCGGCGCTCTCACTGTAAAAGTCAACGCGAGGACAATCCCTACCCGATCCGTTCGTGATCAAAACATTCGTGGACTTCAAACCGGTAGCACCACATTTAACAAATGCACCGTTGCTCAGCAAGGCTTACTAATCGAAGCAAGGAAACAGGCTAAGATCGAATCAACTAATGTAGTTAGCACCATTGCAAACATCAGTCAGTGGGGCAACGCCACTAGCTGTGTCAGACATAACACATGGTTCGGTCCCTACGATGGTAATCGGTTTGCCGAGCTCAAGCCGGGATATGATGCAATCAGCGCTAGGTTGAATGATGCGAGCATTAAGTTCGACTGTGGATGCAAACAAAAGTAAGTTCTTGTCTTTCATGATGTGTGTAGGAATTCAGCTTCCGGGGAGTTCTCTCACACACACTATCATACACTCAAAATCTGTTCGTCGTCGTCAGTTACTATGCATACGTCTATCCGAGCAAACCCTATGTTATCTATTTGTGCAAAGCCTTTTGGTCTGCTCCGATGAATGGCACTGATTCCAAAATGGTAAGCATCAGTGAAGTTGTTTGCACCCCTTAATCGGAATCATGTTTTCTGATGATTTGTTGTTCATAATAGGGTACCGTCATTCACGAAATGAGCCATTTCGTGACCACCGGCAACACAGACGATTACGCGTATGGTCAGAGCGCTTGCAAAACACTGGCAATTCAAAATCCTCAGAGTGCAGTCAATAATGCCGACAGCCACGAATACTTTGCCGAAAATACTCCCAAACTCGCTTGCAATCCTTTCTAGAGCAAGTGTAGATAGAGTCTGCCCATTGCTCCGACTCCGATTGTGCGTCGACAATAAATTATTGCAAGTATCCCTATTACGATAACAACATCTGTAATCCCTTGGTCGAATGTTTGCCATTCCGGGTTGTAGTCTTCATTTTCGACACCATCCAAACTCCCCCTTCAAGACTTGCTGCTCCTAGTACTACCCGTCGATGTTGTTGATTAGTTGACAAAAATACTATAACCAATAGCCAACGGACGGAAGATTGCACAATGGTGATTCGACAATTGTTGTGTCACCTTATCAAAATATTGTCAAGTAGGAGTACAAAAATAAAATGAGGTTACACCAAGTGGACACTGATATCTCCACCAACTTTGACATTTTTTGGAAGTATTTTGAATTTGGTAGATAGTACGGAGGATATTATTTCATTGTTGGCGTTGCTCGGATAGAAAAATGTAAGTTTAATAGTACATGTTGGAGTGTCGATGAGTCCATTCCATTCTTCGAGGGAGGAAAGATATTTGTCAGTTGATGTATTTCGTCGATGTAGGGACTCAGTGGTTGTTGTCGTAGTAGCCGCTGTGACGAATGCTTCGACGACTACATTCTGGCAATCGTAATGATGATGATGACGACGACCGACGACGACGATAGAAATCCTTAAGACTCAAGATGACGACGAACAGGAGCCTTGTCGATAACGAAACAACCGACGGGATGAGCACTAAGACCATTCGGTGGCGACGATGCATCTAATCTCCACAATAGATTCTTTGCTGCCTTACCACTGTAATCTACTCTACCACAAGTAGTTACGATACCCTTGCTTGGTCATGGTTGATCTGGCCGACGGCGGCCGCCACATCATACACGTAAAAGCCATAAATCGCTGCAACTCCGATACCACGATGAGAACCTGCATATTCATTATCCCCCTAAATAACTTCTAGAATCATTTGTGTAATATGAGATCATTCTGCTCCTTGTATTGATTCATCGACCCCAGAACGCATCACCCAAACTACCCCCCGTTCTCTCATGATACGTATTGTAAAAACTACTTGCCAATCCTACCCAAAACAATCCAGGTACGGCAAGCCAGATGGCATTACCAAGCTCGTTCTGTAGGGATACTAATCCGACTTCTTCGGGGGTAACAATGACGCCCTTGTTTCCTCCCTCTCCTACACTGGCGTCGTCCGACTGTGGCACAAGCAAAGTCATGTACACATTGCTGCTGATGCTACTTCTTCCCTGCTGTTGCTGCTGACCTTCTGCCACAAGATTATCATAATCACCATCCAAAGGTAGGCTACTCAACGGAATCTTAACAATTTGTTGTATCTCTTCATCAAAGTATTGTGCATAAATCGAGGTTACGACATGGGATGAATTTTCAAGTATTCCCAGGGAAGGGATAGCGCGTTTGCAGACGATTGTATCTCCAACTTCTACAATATTTTGGGAATTAGTAGGTTTGAATGCAGAGGATAGAAAGGAGGATAGCACTTCATTGTTGTTATTGTCGTCTTTGTTGTTATTATTGGTGTTGTTGTTGTTTGACAGTGGTAGTTGAGTAGATGTTGTGATGGTGGCTAGTGTCGAGGAGGAAGAGTCCATTCTTCGACGGAGGAAAGATCGGATTGTCACATGATTAGTAGCAGTGGTAGCAGTTGATGCGAATCGTCGTTGTTGAAACGCTGCTGTTGTCGCCGTCGTCGTCGGCGGTGTGATGAATGCATCGACGACCACGACATGATGATGTTGAGGATGATGATGTGGACGATGACCGCGATGACGACGACAGCAAGTCTCAAGATGACGATGAGTAGTGCTGCCAATTATGAAACAGCCGAATAGAGAAGCAATGAACGACCACGTTATTGGATGGCGACGATTCATCTTTGTTCCTCTTCAATCTTACTACTAGAGCTACTCCTACTAGTTATGAACGTGCAGCGGCATCTACTTGTCCTTGTCGGCATTCGGCATCGGGGCCGGGGCTTGTTATTCATGGTGGCTCTCCCGCCAAAACAATATGCTGGTACTTTGCCTCCACCCTCTCTCCCGCCAAAACCATGGGCTTCACTGTTTTCACAGTTTTCACCTATGGTAGGCCGCCGCCCTCCGCCGCACCAACACCATTACCACATCCTACTACTACTATCGGTCCACCCTCTCCACAACAAATAATACTTGGCAAAATCATGGTCCTCGCCGAGATCCCCCTGTGGGTGAGCCACGGCAATAATCCCCCCTCGTCATCGTCCTTGTCTGATGGCGCGCGATCTCTCGTTGGCATGGGATTCGCGAATAATAATTCATCTGAAAACACTCCGCCCTCGACCTCATCATCAGCATCAGCTGCATCGTCGTCCCGGCCCGAAGTCATCGCCGCAAAAGATGCTCTCTCCCTCTTATCCTTCTCCTCGTCATCATCAACACGTCAGGTGGCAATGTATTCCATTGACATTCATCCTGATGGAACACGCTTTGCTACTGCCGGTGGCGATGGCTCGGTTAAAATTTGGAGTATGAATTGTTTGTTTGGTGGAAAATTAGTGCTGCATGACGAGAAGAAGAATGGTAGCAGCAGTAGCAATAAAAGAAGTGGCGGCGATAGAAGGGGTTGTGATGGTAGTGGTGGGGGCAGTGGTGGAATGAAGAAAAGGAAACGAAAATTGCCGACGAGTAAATTCACCAGTAATGGGAATTACATTAGCAGTAATACTGAAGATTATGAAGATGATGACACTACTACCTCCTCTTCATCATCATCATCCGAAGGGGCAGATGGCAGAGAGAAAAGTGCATTGGGAGCAACCTCCTCGCAGCAGCAGCAGCAACAACAACACCAACAGGCGGACAATAATTTGGGAACATCCTCTGCTCTCATGGCACCTACGACGACGACAACAATGACAGCAGTAGCCATGGGGGGAGTGAATGATTTGTCGGGATTAGTCCGTAGAAAGAAAGGGGGTGCTAGTGGAAAAATAGCAACCTCATCATCTACTACGGTGAATCCATTCACAACATCTAATGATGACGACCGTAACAATGATAGCCCATTATCTCCCCTGTCGAGATTGACCCAGCAGCGACGTGGCAATGTAACTGTTCCTACTACTGGCACCACTTCTGCTGATCCCACCACCAAAACACGCCATCCGAAACAACAACCCAACAATAAATTATTATGCACCATCGCTTCCTCCCACACGGGCTCCGTCCTATGTGTACGTTTCTCACCCAGTGGTCTATATCTTGCCACGGCCGGGGATGATTCGTATGTGAATATTTATACACGATGTGCCCAGCCTTCCTTGGCCAAAATGGGGAATTTAGTAGGTGTTGGAAATGCCGAGGGTGGTATGTCTAGTGGTGGGGCTGGTCGACTTGGTACTGGTGGCGGAGGAAGTGGTAGTTCTACTGGAGTCAATGAAGATATTGAGCATTGGAATCGAATTGCCGTCTGTCGTGGACATCATCTCGATGTCGTCGGATTGGCATGGGCACCTGATGATAGTCATTTGGTTAGTTGCAGTTTGGATAGCGTGAATCCGATTATTGTTTGGAGGCTGTATGATGTGTTGAATAATGATGGGGAGGATGGTAACCATCATCACGATGGGGATGGTGGTAGGCTTGGACGGGGAGGTATGACGACGTCTTCATCATCTATTCGACACATGACGGTGCACAATCTCCACCCTCACAAGATATTAGGACGGAATGTGCACACTTCGACCGTCAAGGGTGTAGCATTCGATCCAGCGGGGAAGTATCTAGCATCCTCGGGAGATGACCCTGCCATATGCATATGGAGAGCGTTCGATGATTGGGGATTAGAAGCACGTATCGATTCGAGTAGTGGTGTCTTTCGTAGTAAGAAGCGCAAGCGACAACAACCGGCCGACAATGGCCTCAGCCCCACCATCAGCAAGAACAACAACAATGGCCATGCGGGAGATGATTTTGAGGAGGACGATCCCGGAGAGCTAGCGAGCTTGTCATTATTTCGTCGCATCTCGTTTGCCCCCGACGGATCTCACGTGTGTGGTACAAATGCCACATTGAGAGGGAAAAATATCGCGGCGATGATAAGTCGTGAGGGATGGATGGCATCTGGCCCTCAAAGTGGTGGTGGCCGTGAGGGGGTGGATACAAGGCCCCCATCGGGTGCAGCAAACTTGGTGGGACACAAGCAGCCCGTGGTGGCGAGTCGACACTGTCCCGTATTCTTTGCCGTTCCAAAAAGGACGAATCAAGGAGAAGGGTCATCGTCGGATTCAGATGTAAGCGATGAAATGGATGATCCAGATGAAGAGCCAGAGTATGCCACATTAGTCGCATTGGGTGACAAGCGTGGCTTTGTAACAATTTGGTCTACCAAATTTAGCCGCCCGTTGTTTAAGATGCAATGTTCGGAAAGTCGGTGTACCGTCACGGACATTTCATGGGGAGTTGTTCGCCATCGTGGTAGTGATCCCACTGAAGAAAGAGATGAATTGGTCATGATTGTTTCCCTATTAGATGGCTACATTGTGGCCCTTAACTTTGATATCCCTACCGAGGTTGGAGGTGGGTCGATCTTATCGAGCGATAAGACGAGAAGAATCTTTCGAGCAAAATATGGTATAGAGGACTTTGTCGGAACCTATTGCTTTTCTCCTGGAAAGCATCACCAACCGAGAAAGCGTTTGGTCGATGATGCCGGGCCTGTTTTAATCGAGAATGCATTTCAGCTTATGATGGAGATGGAAGCTGGTTCTGAGAGTATTGACTACGGTGGGTCATCGGGAAATGTTGACAAGGAGAACGGAGACGGTGCCAATCAGCAGCCGCAGCTGGATCAAGGGGCTGCTGCTGATCGAACAGTCTCTGACGATGAAAATGTTCAAGCCAACGGAACAGCCGAGGATGGAAAGAAACGACATGAGAATAGAGAGGAGAATCCAGCAACTTCTCTTCGAAGTGCTCTACATGCTGCTTCTGTGGCCTCTGTGGCTGCAGAAGGTGTCACGACGCTTGCTGCAAAGCGTGCGGTAATGGGCGGTAATGCTGATTCTGGACCTCAGACTGCATCGACAGCACAAGTGAATGCCCGTCTATCATCAGCACCACCAGCTGTCCCCAACGTTGATAATCATTCCATTAGCAGTTTGGGATCGACCATGAAAGTTCCTTTCAACGTGAGCAAGATACTTTCTGTTGATTTAACGTCCAAACTTACAACGGCCATGACCTCTACGATGGCATTTTCGTCTCCATTGAGCAACAATAGCAACAAAATTATTGCAGACTGCACAAACATCACGTTCAACGAAACTGCGTCGTCCTCATCATGGCCACATGCAACACTCACCATCAGTAGTGGCGGCGAAAAGAAGTGGAAAGATATCATTGCTAGGTCGAATGCAACTGCTCTGGCGGCCAATCATCAGCTCTTAGTTGTTGGAACTTCTGATGGATGTTTGTATTTCTACGGAACTTCACCCACTGTAGGTTGGATGAGCGGCAAGGCTTACCGGGCATTTCCGCCGTTTGTGTTGGGAAGTCCCATTGTTCAAATCAATATCCGGGGTAGTAGTATTCGTCAGTCCACTACTTCATGTTGTGAAATGGTTGTTGTTTCATCTGACGGAAACTTCTTCGTGTACACGTTCATCGACTCGGTGAAGCCGTCATTGTTCTACAAAGGAAGCATTATCCCAGCCATGCAGCACTTGCGACTGTCATATTATGACTCGGCCAAGCAACAACGTTCGTTATCACCACCGAATCTTGCTCGAATTCAAATAACTGATTCGAACCATCTCATGCTCATCCTCATTCTTCCATTGAAATCCACTGGAGGACGGTCGCTCAAGGGTTTCGTCTACAATCGCGATATGGAACTTTGGATGTGTATATCTGACTCGAACAACTTCGTTGTCTCTGATTTCTACTCCTTCTTTCCTGGTGAAAATGCATTTGCCAATAGTATCGGCTCTGACAGGCGACAAGGACCGGATCGTGACGAGGGAATGTTGGCCAAGATGGATAGAATTGTCAGATCGAGTTCTTCTGTCATCGCATCAGCCAAGCAAGTCTATCAAAGAATAACTTTGTCGGAATCAGGGTCTACGACAGATATAATCGTCATCGTCACCCGATCTCACTGTGAGGATAGGTTGGCTTGTTCCATCGTGCTTGGCTCATCAAATGAATTCAAGACTTGGCTTCGATATTATGCACGCTGTCTAGTATCCACTGGAGACGAGTTAGGGTTACGTTTCTTGGTGGACAATTTACTTAATGATCAGCAGATGAATTCACCATCCTTCCTATCGGAAGGCAGGCAATCTCTCAATTTGGTGGGGAAAGATCTCGTTCGTTGTGCAATTTTGCCGGAATGTCAGTCTAGTCGATCACTTCAAAGGTTCACAAATGAGCTTTCGATGGAGCTTGAGACGTTGGAATAGAGGAAATCCTTGACTACAGAATCATTGTTTGTCATATGTGGAATACTTCGTTGCATGTCCTGGCGGCCAAGGTCCATAGTCATGCAACTGCGAACTATTCCGCTCCGACAGCGAGACTGTCATATCTAGGAGTACCAATGAATTTGGCCAATGGCTGCTATCTAATGGCCACTGGCCACCATGACCACAATTTTCTTTTGGATCTCAGTATGCGATACTTCCATCCTCGACGGAAACATCACAGTAGAAGTATGGCTTGCGTTGCATTTCATTAGTAGCAGGTAGCAGTAGAACTCATCTCGTTCAATGTGTTGCAACTTTGTTTACTAGAATTACGTTTTTGATTTCAAGTAGCTGCGGCAACAACAACCTGCAGCACCAGCAGGATACAATTCTCTTGTTGAACGCACACTGCTGTCGATAGCACATATAATATCAACTTGATAGATATTACGCCTACAAAGCTAATATACTTTAATCCTCTCCCGTTTCCTTTACTGCTCCATTTCATTGCTCATGAGAAAATCCTCGATGAGCAATGTCGGATGCAGCTCAAACGACACTCTTGTCCTTCGAGTATTCTTGTCACTTTCACTATCACAACCAGAAGATGATGATGTGTGCTGCACACTACGACGGTGACTACTGGTGGCGGTATCTTGTTCCGTCTCTGCACTGAATGGTGATCGGCGGCATCTAACGGCTGGTTGATCACCAAGCAACACACTCATCCGATTATCTAAACTTGAGTAATAAGAAAAAGCATCAATGAGTTGATGTCTGTCGAAGGAATCTTGTCGATACTGTTTCCTCTTCATGGCAAAGTCGGAGGAGGACGAGGACGAGGACGAGCCGCCATCATAATTCTTAGTAGGGACTATTAGCTTGCAGGAGGATTGCATTTTTGTCAATATTATATTCTTGGCAACAGCGGTGGAGTTGGGGAGAGGGGAATAGGGAGCTCTGAAATATGGAAATGGGATGTAAAACGATGATATTATTCTGTGATCGGAGTGTACAGAGACAAAAATAATGAAGTTGGTCGGGTTGAGGAGTGGTTTCTATCATCATCCTTCAAAATTCAAATACGTCTGGAGCTTCGGATTTGTGGCGCTGCAAGTGCTCAGATGTGATTTGAGACGGTCTTATCGGGTTCTTGAGGGGGTAACACTGACGTCTGTAGCTGTTGTGAGAAAGTCAAACAGCCCAGGCACTTATTTTCAGATGGCCATCTCGTCAAATTGATGTTCAAAGGAGTTTCCCGGAAAGTCATAAAACTGCGTGGTACTCATTCAGGTCATCAAAGTTCACACTTGGGGTCACGGCGACCAAAAAATACGATTCTTGAGGGGGATATGTAAAATTTCTCAGACGCTCATGACACGGTTGTTGTGACAAAGTGAAACTGCCCAGCGACTCCTTTTCAGGCGTCTGCCTTCTGTCACATGCCTTTTTTTGTCTTTTTCCTGTCCGTCGCCCGAATACAGTCTGACACTTCACAACCTGATGTCACATCTGTGGGCACTGGGGGACCGGGGAAAGCCCCACAGATGCCAAGAAATCACATGCAACATCATCATCAATAATTCAATTTGGCATCGGCATCGGCGAACTTGCAGGATTTGATACTGTATATGGAGATCTGACCTGCATGGACGCCCACTTGGTATTGTATGGGTGACTGGGATGGTGAAGAAAAGATTGCTTCGTTTTGGAACTGTCTTATTTGTAGACTACATGAAGAGGAAGTACAATAAAGAGTCATGGCCTTACTGTGGACCTGTAATTCTTGACGGAAACAATGAAATTGGAGTTGTTGGAGAATCACTGAATCTATCCGAGTCACTTGATGACATAGGCCAGTGGTTCACCCCTGGTTCCAGGTGGAACTTTGGTTCCAGGTGGAACTTTGGTTCCAGGTGGAACCTAAATTCGCTGACAGAGTGATGACAGACATTCTGACATCACCCCCGCCAAGTCAGCATCCTTGAGGATCCAAAGATCCTACAGGAGTGATGTGGGAACTCATACAAAACCTCCACATACTCCCCTTCTTGAGGTTGAAGCAGATCCAGATCCAAGGGAAATCCATA
>JALLBK010000035.1:0-35285 GCA_036940085.1 Discostella pseudostelligera
TCGATGATTCCGAACGGTAAGATGATGGGATGCTGTTGCATTCTAGGTGCTAGATTGCTAGGGCTAGCTCAGAAAGCCTGAAAGCAGATTGGCGAGTATGGTATTAGTCTCTGACTAATGTCATGTCATGTATGGATTTTTAATACAGCGTAGCTTTATTTTAATTCATAGTAAGCCACCCATTCTGTAATATGTATTGCCGATCCTTCATCCGTCTCTGAGATTGGTAGTGGTGACGATATCCAGTGTAGTAACATACAATCGCTCCTTTTGGAATGGGTACTGTAGTGAATAATCCATTTCCAGCACCATCAATGGTTGACGGAGCCACCTTCAAACTGTCTTCATATTCTCCCAGTGGAAATGGTGGCAAATTTGTATTTAACTCATCTTGTGCCTGGATGCTACGCAAAAGAAGGATTTGCATGTCATCGATTTCATTTGCGAATAGGTCTTCATCGTTTTGATGGTGGGCATCCAGATTCAGCAATGAGGATGACGAGAGAGACGGTCTAATGCCCAATTCGTACCACTTGCATAGATTGTGAACACGTCGTGATTGCGCTTTGAATAATTGTGGATCATGATGTTGTTGCATATGAGGAAACTGTCCTTCTGGGAAAATTTCATGCTGTAGATTCGGATCTTTTTGCTTCTGATTAACTTTCAGTTCGATGCAATTTACTTCTCCGGATCCGACCGTCGGCTTTGGCGTGTTGTTGACACTGTCATGATCACCAAAATCAACACCGGAGAAATCGACGAAATCATCTTCTGAATTAGAAGACGCCATCATAGAGAGTAGGTAGAACTAGAATTATCTCGGGAATCTACGGCTCGAGTTTGATTGCATCGAATTGTATTGCATCCTACCTCGTTCATCACCATCACCATGGCGTCGGCCTTGGCTCCTCGCTCCTCCATCTTCATCCCCCATTCATTCGATCGATCCGTCCCCCATCGTTCATCGACGGACAGACTGAGACGGTAGTGATAGGAGTAGCAAGAAGTGAGGGCAAGTCACCGTCGTCGAGAGGGACGGCATGCAACAACTTGAATGAAACGAAAGAGTCGAAATAAAGCAGTGGATGCCGAGACTTATGTGCTAAAAGGTGAACATACTCCAATGAAGTTTACGTGCATACGGCACCCAAACAATGCAAACTCTTTAGCACTTAGCATCAATTACCAACACAGCATTGACTGTCGGCCATTCACATTTCACCTCATGGATCATGGCTCAGGACGATGATAACCATGCCAATACAGCATCGTAAACGGGCAGTACAGCAGCAGCAACAGGTCCACCGCGAGCCACAGTTATACCCATTCCTCGATAGAGTGATCTAATGCCTTGCTCCTTCACCATCTGTCGAGCCAACTCCATTCCGTCAAATGCTGTCAGTGATGATTGTGTGGTGAGCGTTTTCGCGTACAGTTTTGATCGTATCACGTCCGCAGGGAATATGAATAGCCAGCTTGTCATACCCGCTGATGCTGCACAAAACATTCTGTCTGGTACAGAAAGATTTTCCGACGATGCTGAAGATAGTTCTTTTGCTTTTGCTTGAGCCAACTGTCGCTTGAACAGCTCATATGCAAACATGTACACTGATCTACCAAATGACTCGCAAACAAAATGCACCCCAAATCCGGTGTAGAAGTTGCGTAATCCTATACCGACATTCCATTTTCCATTAATCTCACTACGATAAGTCTCTCTAATTGCCTGTTTGAACCCCCAAACCATCAACTGTTGCTTGGTTTTAACAATCATCATCGGACTAGTTAATACGCTGATCGATGCCCCAGATGTAAATGATGCAACGGCAACATTGGAAAGATTGTCGTAATGTAAATAGTCCCCCGGCTGTCTAATGTAGCTGATATCGTTTGGTTGATTCGATTGTAATTGGCGTTCATAGAGCACCCGTCGCACCGAGTCATATATTGCGAAGTTTACACTCTGAAGAACACCTATTGTTAATAGAGGTCCCGTAACTCCTGCATAAAGTGCCCGTATCGATCGATTGCCTATTATCGAGCCGGATGATAAAGTCATTTCGCTTGCTGCGACAGTACTGACATTCGCTTTGACAGGAGCCGAGCCGGGAGGTATGGTAGCGACATTGGGCGTCAATGGCCGTGTTAATACATGTGAACTGGAAGGCGTATTGACCCTCGATGCTGATGATCTATTTGTGTGAGCACTGGCACTGAAGGATGCGCCGCCACCATTCGTCTGAAGCAATACCTTTACCGAGTCGAGGGGATGACCAATAACGACACCGGTAATCCCAGCAGCATAGCCAGACAATAGACCGTTGCGAATGGACCTCGCGGAATAGCTGAAATCATTATTTGACGATGTCATAGTGCGGTGGCTATTAAGCTTCCGAGAGTTGTTCATCCACTGGTAAATGATGGATGATTCCGTTACCGTTCGACAAGGCAATGATACAACGAATAATGGTACGGCAAAATTGTCAGTCAATGCCAATTGCCGCAACCACAAACATATTGTATTGAACGCGAACAGCTCACCCGATGTTGATTCCTTGACGAATTGACGAAATGAATGCTTCCATCCAAATAATCATCCAAGCAACAACAAGAGCACGCACGAGTTCAACTCCGGTTGGAGTGGAGTTGGAGTCGATCGAGGGTTGGTTGGGTGACGATTACGTGAAGAGTGAAGCGAAGATGGAGGAAGGAAAGTGCCCGTGATGCGCCCCAAAAGTGCCGCGCCACAGCCCACCACGCTCTTCACTTGTGCAGAGATCTTCGCATTTTTGAATTTTCGTGCGTTGGAAGTTTTGTTTGGCGATCATCGCCAAGATGCGCGCCTCGTGAAGTTCAAGTCCAGTCGAGTCGAGTGAACTGACTTCTGACTTCTCAGAAACGCCGCTTTTCCCGCCATTTTTCTGAGCTTCCCGCCAAATCACAATCGTGCCACAAGCGAAGTCGAGTCAACTGTATCTGCGCACGAGGCTTCTTTCCTGCCATTTTTCGAAGTCTCCCGTGGGCGGACGCGGACGACGATGACCGAGATGCGATGGACGATGATGGCCGGCCGATGATGATGCCGACCTATGCCGACGCGATGCCTAGCCTGCATGCCGGCCGCCTACCGACGCCCGACAATATCCGCTCTTTGAGTAATCATCAACGATGTCGAATTCGGATATTATTTGCATCGGCGATGATTGCAACTTCTTCAATACCGACGATGAGCGATGCATACATGCCGACGTCACGACGATTGCGTGCTCGTAGGTCAACCATACCTGTCTTCAAAGTCCAGAAAATTACTTCTACTCCTTATGGAATACATCCTGCACATGTTTTGTACGGAAGAAATTCATCAGCTGAAGATCCTTCTCGTCGTCACGTCATTGATGCACTATCCTTCAGACCGGTTTGCCTGGGGGACATTCATGAATGTTACCGAATAGCAGCAGCATCCTGTCAGGACGACAAAGTAGTCACTTTCGACAGTTTAAGATACATGCAACAATATGCAGGTGAATATTTTTGGTGCGCATCATTACCCGCAGATGCAGATGGGTGCAAAAATGAGGCTATCATTGGATTCATCAACTCATTTCGCTGCGCCGATGTCACTGAAGAATTCACATCTAACCATGACCCCAATGGTTCAATACTTGCGATTCACTCCGTGATAGTTGATTCAAAATATCAATATCAAGATATTGCTACTGCAATGATGCAAAACTATCTCAAGCAAATCGTTCCATTATCAACATTAATTGATACTTCTGGGTTTCAAAGCGTAAAACTACTTGCCCGATCAGATATGCTGAGTTGCTATGTTGACATGGGATTTCTGGTTCTACGACCGAGTTCAATCATTCAAGGCAAAACAACTTTGTACGAGCTAGAAGCAAGGCAAGATATTTTGGAGAGTATGTTACCTGATGACAATTCACTTGCACAACCAGCACTCTACTCAATATCTCGATCAACTTCAAATCCAGACGAAGGGATAGGCGGAGCTGTATTTGCCAATGGACGCGAGCAAAGACGTACCAAACTGCACGCCGAACTATCCAAATTAGGCATTGATGGAAATGAATTAGAAAATCATTCAGAGAGATTTGGTACCGCAGCCATCCGAACGTACAATAGCTTCTTACTTCCCAAGTCAGCGGGTGCATTGGCAGTTGCAGAATCACCAACACGTCCTCGTGTAGTGGCAAACAATATTTCATTCCTTGTCAGAGAATTCAAAGCAGATCAAGAACGATGGCTGAGAAATGTTGATCAGAATCGTAGTGAGCAACCTGTAGCGGTGACGTCGGGACATGGAAAGCACCCAATAACAATCATACTTGACAACATTCGAAGTGCTCACAATGTCGGGAACATACTGCGACTAGCCGAAGCAGCACAAATCGATTCAGTTCGGTTGTGTGGTATGACGCCTCGCCCTCCTCATCCAAAAGTGTAAGTCTGTATTGACATTTCATTGAGTATCGGTACTTTTTACTGACACTATTTGTTTGCGAATCAAGGCTCAAAACTGCCATGGGCGCGGCTGAATATGTATCGTTCGGCGATGATAGAGAAGATACGTCAAGTACAATTAACACAGTAGTAGATCTGAAGGCTAAGGGTATCAAAGTGATTGGAGTCGAGACTACTGAAAATGCAACATCCTATTGGGATTCACCATTTCAAAATGATGATGACGACGATGCTGATACATCCTCTTCGGTCGCCTATGTTTTCGGCAATGAGTTAATTGGAGTCGATGTCCAAGTGTTGCGTGAATGCGATGGAATCATTTGCTTACCCACGTACGGCGCGAAGAATTCTCTCAATGTTGCAACCTGTGTTGGAATCATTGTATGGGATAGGCTTCGATATCTTGATCAAGTGAAACGAAAATAATGGATGCATCAATGACATTGTTAAAAGGACATCCTGTGTTACTACTGGCATACTTTCACAACCGCATCAGAGACCACCCCCGGTATGGCAGTGAAGAAATCACATTGGATCATTATTTTGCCACGGTTCAGCAATAACATTTCAATGCACAAATCATCTCCCCTGCCTTCCGAATCCGCTTGATCCACCACTTTATTATGTATCCAACCAGGACAAACCTCTTATGTTGATGACGATTCCTTCCACCGATTATTCTGTCGCGGCGCCGGTCCACCACCTTCACGTCGATCATTGTAATTGTTATTGTACCCCCGACCTCCTCCTCTTCCACGTCCCCTCCCCCCACCGCGTCCTCCTCGACCACCACCATAGTACCCGCCATCGCCACGTCCTCCACCACGACCACCATAATAATTCCTCCGATTATTCCCCAACGACACCGCGCCGAATGTATCCAAATTCAAGTTCCGTTCCGCAGCGCCTCGCAATCGATTATCGATGCCGTTAATTCTATCTGTAGCCTCGCTTGAGATGGTATCAAAGAAATCATCTTTGGAGTAGGGATCGACATCGACAGGGTCGTCGCCACCTCCATTACCGCCGGTGCCAGGGGGCTCATTTGACGAAGTGGTGGTAGAAACCTTGTCGAATTCGGCAAGATTGGATTCAAAGTCGAATTCACCTTCCACTGCAAGGTCTGCATTGAAAAAGAAGGAGAAAACAATTAGGATGAATAGTTTGTCAGACACTGTTAGAGACATCGGGATGTTTGGGGTTCAAACAAAATGAAATACACGACAACCAAACACACCTTGATTCCCCTTCGCACCACGTGCTTTTCGATTCAATAGACTAGCCCCCGTTCCCACCATATTTTGATTTTTGCGTCCTGCCCCTCCATTATTTGCGGAGGATGTTGTCTTCTTCGGCTGCTCTTTATTATTATTTCCACTATTGTTGTTACTGGTGCCTGCGGAATTCCTGGTTGCTTTCGATGGTGCATCCTTATTGTCGGGAGCACTTATAGATTTGTCAGGGACGACTTGCTTGCTCTCCTTATCTGCAGGTTGTGCTGCCGCAGCTGCACGATTGGATGATGTTTGAGTAGTAGTAGCCGGAGCAGGGGTATTCGAGGTAACATTTGCTCGTGTAGTGGTAGTTGCTGGCGCCGGTGCAGCAGCAGGCGGAGGGACGACATCGCTCGTCGTCGCCGCCTTTTCATGCACGTGCAAATCTTTAATATCCTGCCCTCGAAATAAAAGGTAGGCATGCACCACATCATTGGGGGGGACGTAGGTGGACGCGCCAGTGGTGTCAAGAAGCTCTCGTCCCTCCGTTCCGTACGACTTCACATTCTGGAGGGCAACTTGGGCGTCAGCCTCGTTGATGGAATACAGAGTGCCCTCGTATCGGATGTTGTTTTTGGAGATTAGGGAGATGCGACTCCCTGAAATATGAACAGTAAATGCAAGAACGAGAGGCAGCAGAAGTGTGAGGTAGCTCCAGACGCAAAAGGCAGTGGGACAACGACAACATTGCATCGACCCCCAAAAGATACTCCGCGCGACGGCCATTTGAAACCTCGCCGCCAAATAAATCGAACTCACCGAGAAGAGGATTGCTCGCCATGGCTTCGCTTTCAAGAACAATAGACCTCAAGAACTACTATCTAGAGCCCGGTCCGCATCCAAACATGCAGATGCAGTGGGTTGAAGCTACGATACTGCAGGCAACAGCAACAAAAATGAATCGCAAACTCACCCGCACCGCACCACCACCACACCACCACCAACAAGCAACAAGACGTCGGACAGTCGGTGAAGATGACACCAATTCGGCTCCTCTACGTGATCCTACGTAGAAATGGAAGAAGAGCCGACGAAGCGCAAACGCATGATTACAACAGCATGATGGCATGGTGTCTCATTGGTGCACTCTTCTCTCTATTGATGATTGAACGAAGATGGTACACGCCCGCAAGTGCATATAATCTATCAATATTCTCAGATGACGCTTCTACACATGTTTCACACCTATCAGCAATGATTTGTGGCAAATACTGTTGAGCCTCTCGAGTCAGAGCTCAGCAGGAGAGTCCAACAATGCCGAGAGCTGCCGACACACTAATCTATTATCTATTACGTTCAATAGGAACTTTTATTAAATGCTCAATTGAATTAAGGAAACTCATGCACTACCGACAAACAGGGTGAACGATTATCTGGTGCTCGAAGCGATAACCTTAGAATGCCGCAGTGTACAAAAATCGCAGAATGAACGGCATGGAAAGCTGAGTCATGGTCAAAAAGAATGGACCAAGAAGCGGAATGGTCATCATCAAATCAAAGTCAACCAACAAGTCACTTCCTAATTGAGCAAATCCCTGGATGATGGCAGTACGAATTACGCGGACACGTGAATACCCGCCAAGTGCCCATGGCACATCCCTTGTATGCTGAACTTTGGCCAACTCTTCAACGAGACGATATCCATCCTCCGTGGCTTGACATCCACCCTGGCCCAAGTTGGGCATCATGGGATGTGCCGCATCACCACACAGGGCCACGGGACCTTTCGCCCAAGGACTTAACAATCGCTGTGGGTCCAATGTTGTCAGTAATGGCGCACCGTCGTACAAATCACGTCGTTTGATATCTTCTTCCGACGAGGCATTGATAAGTTCCAATGCAAACTGATCCCAAACATTCCCATCGTCATCACCAGTTCCGGTACATGCAAATTCCTTTCGAAGACGCGTCAACTTGGGATGTGGATCCTCCGGGGTGGGTTCTGGATCAACTCCACCCGCTGGTTCACGAATGAGAGCAAACCATTGCTGTCGTTCACCACCTCCATCAGTAGATACAAAGTACTTCTTCTCACCCAATAGAATCTGATACGATACATTCTCAATATTCGATGCACGATGGGGCGCTAATGCTGCATAGCACGTAAAGCCAGAAAATCGTCGATCGGCTTTGGCTGCAATCTTGACAGTATCTCGGGCCAATTTGCGTGCTTCGGCATCATCCAACGCTCCTCCGGCGGCACCACTCGCCGCAAAACCACCAGCACCATCATCCAATCCATGTAAATTTTTACGAACTTGACTCCAAATCCCATCG
Source organism: Discostella pseudostelligera (assembly GCA_036940085.1). Lineage (NCBI taxonomy): Eukaryota > Bacillariophyta > Thalassiosirophyceae > Thalassiosirales > Thalassiosiraceae > Discostella > Discostella pseudostelligera. The sequence continues at coordinate 8,040 of JALLBK010000035.1, forward strand.
GCACCCACCAATACATCCGCGTAGGCTTTCGTCCCATCCTCGAGCGTTACCGACACGCCACGTCCTTTCCCCAAATCCTCAAACTGTTGTATGCGAGACTTGATCCGAACAGTTCCCTCTGGGAAACCATACTTGACCAATATTTGTTGAATGACTGGTCGATCGACCACTACTGTTGCTGGCAACCCCGCCTCGATCGCCGGTCCAACCGTATCGAATCGAACGAGCCAATCACCAGCATCATACAATCCTGCCAATTTATTACCCTTTCGATATCCAATCTTCAATCCACTAACTCTATCGGCAGTACAGGTACCTGCCGCAACCAACTCTTCAAATATCTTCGGATTGATATTCTGTATGGCCCGAAGGGCATTGCTTTGGATTTGAATTGGTCCACCATACGGAGCGTAGGAACTTGCCTGTTCAAAGAGTGCTACTTTCATACCCTTGGAATGACATGCCGCCGCCACAACTAGTCCAGCAAGTCCACCTCCAGCCACGAGGACGGTAAGTGGATCATCGGAGGTCACAACACGTCCCCCCTCGGGCAGTGATCGTTGTGTTCGCCACCATGCTTTCATGTCATCTTCTCCAGTTAACATTCCACGTAATTTCATTGCATCCTCGGCAGCCTGCTTAGCACGGCTGCGTATCTTTTCAGTACGTTCCTCATTCTCTGCTACACGTTTGGGTGCGGAGGGATGTGCCAATACTTGTGCTACATGATTGGGAATGTCAATTTTGTTCGACGCCGGTGGTTGGCCCTCGGCAAGCCATGGAATTTGAGGTAATGTTTCCTTGAGATTGCGTAATACTTGCGCTGGACCGATGGAGGTGGCCTGTTCTCCGACTACGTTGAGTTTCGTGGATGTTGTTGTAATAATACGGGATGGATGAATGGGTGCGAAGGCGTAGGAGGTGGAGATCGTTGATGCAAGTAGCGCCAAAGATGTGGCGGCGATTGCCTTGGTGGATGTGCGGTGAAATGTCATAATGCCCGGGTAGACAATCGAAGTAAGAAGTCAACCTCGTCGTACTAGTCGTCAATGTTAGAGGTTCAATGGGCGTCGAATGCTATCGAGGCAGTCTACTGACAAAAGTTCATGTCGCCGTCGTCATGGTCAGTTGTTGTTGTGGTTGTGGCTTGTGGCGGCGTCGTCGATCGATCGATCGGCTGGGTGGAAGTTGCCGACCTGCCAGCGAGAAGATTGAATGCGATGAACATTAGGAATAAATACAATGATCGCTCATATCTTTTGCTCAAATCTTGTGTCGTCAGCCGCCGCGAATCCGAGCGGTGTTCAAGTTCAAGTGGCTTTTCCGCCATTTCTTGGAGCCTCCCGCCACTTTTCGAAGTCTCCCGCCAAAAAGATCAAGTCAAAGATTCGTCCGTCCATCGTCCAGTCCACCTTCCAATTCCAATTTCCAATTCCACTGAATTCAGTGCATTCAATCCTCATCTCTGGACCGTCGGCCGTCGGCATCATCGCAAATCTTCTTGTACTGCCCGCAATCGCAACTCGCAAGTCGCAACCCGACCTCCAACATTGACTCGATATAATTCTCGTCAAATATGGATATTCATGATTCGGACATCGACGCATGGAGACGAGTTCATCGTCAGCTTACTATGTCACTCATTCAATCTCGTGATAACATCGCCGCGGAACTCACCCAGAGGAGATATCTACTGGAAGAGATGAATCGATGCAAGGCGCTGAATAATAATATGCTACAGAAGTCACCCACGCCTGGAAATACCAGTAGTAGCAGCACCAAGCCAAAGAAAGCTGCCCCTGTATCGAAAAAGGAAAAGGCCAAGGTAGCAGCTCCAGCCCCAAAGCCAAAAAAGTCAAAACCACCCACTACACCCACAGCCACGGTGGGCGACTACATTAAAGTGGTAGAGAATATGTCACCAGCCATGAAAGATTTGTCGAAAATCGTAGCCCCCAAAGCGAAACCCCCCAAAGTGAAGGCGAAACAGGCAAAGAAAGATACCAAAGCGAAGGAATCTGATACCGTCGCCGGTACTGCTGCTGCTGCTGCTGCTGATACTGCTAATACTACCACTACTACTACTCCCTCTAGTAGTTCGTTGCCACCCAGTACCATGAATACCGGAAATGCCATGGCCGCATCTTCCTCTCAGAGCTACAATGAACAACAATCCAATATTACAATGAATGTTAGCGCCGATGTCATCAGTGGGGGAGAATTACTAATGTCCAATTTACGATTTGCCGGAATGGCAGCATCCGCTGCTGCTCAACCAATGGGGCAAGTATTTTATCCCCCCGGAGCGGCGGCGGCAGCAGCAGCACAGTATGGGTTGTATGGAGACATGACTTCGCTGGGGAGGACGGGGTTGGGGATAGCCACGCCAGAACAAATGGGGCTGGCATTTCATTTAATCCAGCATATGAATCAGAGTAACAACAATAATGCAGCCAACAATGATGGAGAAGGGAATAATATCTAATATCCGCGATGGACAAGGGCGTACGGATTGGACAGCCATCAAAAGTTTTCCGTATGTTCTGTTGCACATGGTAAATCCGATAACTCTCATTAGCATTACAAGCGAAAGCAGTTATGGATAACGAAATTCTCCACGACAGTAGGATATTTGGCATTGATTACGGTTTGACAACCTCAATTTCTTCCCACTCATCATCCTCATCTGGAACTGGCGAGTCCACCCCATTTTCCCATGACTTTGCAAAAGTAACGTACAGCACAGCATCATTCTTAACATCGTGGTCCGACAGTGTTGCTGTATTGGGAATTGGTCCCTTATGTGTAGATTTTTCGCTCAGGACATCGTCGTCGTATTTGTCCTTCGCAGTTATTGACGTGGGTGTTGCAATGTACAACCTCATGTGTTGTGGACTAATAACATTACTTCCCCCCATTGCTTGTACAATTTCGGATTTGATCTGAGCAAAGGTATCAGAGGGTGAGGTGTGGATAAAGAAAGTTTGATTCCTTCGTTTGACACGAACGTAGCTATCGGCGTCGATAGTTTTGATATATTCATGTCCAAGGGTGAAATCGGGTAGTAATTAGAAATCCATCCAGCAAATAGAGAGTGATACGATACAACACGTGTTAGTATGTTAGAAAAAGCAGCCTCTTCAGGTGAAATTTAGAATTGTCAAATAAGAGCCGGATCACTTACTCTTCTCTTGCGGGGACGCTCATCTTGCGGTCTTGGGTATGAGTTAGAGTTCCAGACGGCGACCCCGAATCTTGACCTCAAATAATTATTTGCGACGGATTTTTCGTACTGAACTCGAGGTATTGAGGCGGCGACGGTGCTACAGCTGCGGGTTGTGGGTCAGTATGATCGTTATCGATATCGAGAGAGCGATAGCGATGGATGTTGTACTTATGCTGTCGAGCGAGATGGTGCTTTTACTACGGCGGCGGGCAGCGGCAGCGGGTGGCCTGCGGGCGGTGGCAGCGGAAATGATGTGCCGAAAATGGAAAATGGCGGGCAGTAAAGTGCAGCAAAATAATGGCGGGAAGAAGAGTGCCGAAAATGGCGGGAAAGCAGCCGAGAGAGAGGGACACAGATCACAGATACACCGACCATGAATGCCGACGCAGCGCAAGAGCTCTCCGAGACATTGGAGAAAGACTGTAGACTAGCCGACAAGCAATCGTCTCCATCATATTATCGTCCGAAGGCATCATCGCTCCCAACTTCGCTTACTCGAACGATCCAGCTGGTGTGCGGCGACAACGACGACGAGGTCGCCCCCACTACAATAGTACTTCAACTGTTTTCAGATCGAATATTCCTTTCCATAACCCAGCTGTCTGGTAAAATGGGATCGCTCTTCTTGTGCAACGTCGAGGAAAGCATCATTGACAACTCCACAACCTATCATATAACCACGTTGCTCGGGACCGGTGTCGCAGGTGGAAATAATAGCAACATCGCACACCAAGAAGTAGCACTGCGTGAGGTGTATGTTCGCAGATTAGCCGAGTGCATTGGATCGCACGCACGTAAAATGGCTGGTTTGGGAGAAGGGTCAATTCTGGGCGGATCCGAGACTGGGGCGAGGCCGATTCCTCCCTTAGTAGTGGGCTTGGGATTGCGTCCGAATAAAAGTGGGAAGAGTGTGAGCATCGAAAGCTTCAATGCTATTGTGGATGCGGCGATGGGATTATATGAAGAGGGGTGGAGGGTTTGTCATTCTGGTAGCATGGTTGGGATGGAAGGACCTGATTGACAACCTTCTCTTCACAGTACTAACAAAATGAATCACTGGGCACTATTTTTATAGCAGGTGGAACATACACTCTCTCGCCCTCGAGGCGTAGTATTATTCATTAACTTTAATGAATAATACAATTTAGTGTACATTAGCACTTCAGACAGTGACTCATTTCTTTGCTGCATTCTTGCCAACTGCAAATTTACTATCCGCGCTTGACGACTTCTTATCTCGAGCGACTCCTTGATCGTCGTCCTCATCTTCGTCTTCATCCACTTTCTCACTTTTCTTCTCCTTCTTCTTCTTTGCATTGTCTTTCGAAAAGGGTCTGTGGAATGCCTCGTACAGTCGACGGACCTTCTTTGGGCCGATTCCAGGACAAACTCCCAACTCGTCAACACTGGCATTAACCAAATTCCGAAAGCATCCAAATTGAGTCAGCAATTGACTAGCATCTGACTTGTTGACACTCGGTATACTACCTAGTGCTCGTATAACCTTCTCGATGTGCGTCTTTGGTTCATGCTTCCCTATAACGGGGGTTGGATCTTTCCCATCAAATGCTCGAACAGTCTCAAGGTACCTAGCTGCTTCTTCCTCGCTCCAGGCCAAAATGAGTGTAAAATTATTTTGAACGCATAAATCATTCAGAAACAGGATGGGGGAAGCATTATCTTCAACATCAACCAGGCAAAGTAGCATACGATATTCAAAATCTGATTTCAGTTCCGCAATACGGCGATGGATGTAAGTTGGATGGAGGTTGTGATACCGAAGCGAGAGGAAAAGTGCGCATCGAGTCGCTGCCATGATGTAGTCCGGGACCAATTCAGAAAATTTGTACGGTACATTACGAATGTGTTCGATGATAGGATTGCCTCGTTGTCGTGTAGATATATGCAAAATATGTGATTGTAGCATTGCTTGGTTTTCACGTGGAGTGACGCCATTGTTCGCGATGGTATCGTTGTGGGTGTCCGATGCCGATGCAATACTCCGATCAAACGCAAGCTGTTGGGCTTGTTCTTCACCAACAAGTGCATTATCATTGGGATCTGTATTACCAAATGCTTGACTAAATGTTGTGAATTCGTTTACCGGTGGCGGCGAGATATGCATTTGTATTGGTTGATGATTGTGTTCGTCAGCAGATTTTTTTGCCTTTTTATATGGATTGATTGTACCCCCATGCGCCTTGGCGATGCCTAGTGTCGATGATGACTTTGATAATGCGGCAGCGGCAGTGACCGATGGCGTGGAATTCTTCTTAGCGTATGGATTCAACATCTTCGATGTGGCTCTTTTGAATGTGGTGAATGCGTCTGATGATACGTTCGTCAATGCGGAGATCCGCGCCTTGCTGTGCCTGCGGTAGGGTTCGAGAAAATCATGGCCTTGCACCTGAGGAACAAGAAGAAAGTTGCTGCGGATATCGATACAAGGTGGTTTCGGATGCGGGGTATGGAGAGGGAGATAGGAGTAGTACTACGATGGATATGGAGGCATCGCATCATTGTCATCGTCGGCGCGGGGGCGAAAGATTTGGCGGGAACACCGCAGCCGTAGAACAAAGATTTGGCGGGAAGGGATACGGAGGTGTCCCGACGCCTGACAGACGAAAGAAGATCAACTGAAGGACAACCTTCATGGCTGTAGATTAATGGTTCGCCAAGAGAGCTAAAATAGTTCCAAATTTCTCTAAAGTAACATAACTGTAAGAAAGTTCCCGCTCAAAATTGCTCAAGGCGACATTCTCGACATGCCCAAGATAAGAGAAGTACACAATTTCCAACTTCTCTCCACCCATTTCACCATCCATCGTCGTCATCATCATCAAACTAACACCAATACCATGGCGGAAGCAGCTGAAAGTAGCAGTAAAATGATCGGTTCCCTTCCTACCTACAAGCTCGGTGATGAGGGTAAACCGAATCACTTCAATGCATCCACGTCTCGGGAAGCCGCTGCTGTCGAGGCCAAGTCTCTCGAGGTAGGAGACGCTGCGTTCATCAAACGCTCCGATCTCAAATGGACATATGCGATTGTAACCGAGAAAATCGTGGGTGACTCCTTATCGTTGAGATTCGAAGTGGACAATGAACACAACCGCAAGAGTTTCCCAGAGGCTCAATGGGGAAAGTACATCCGTGTCATTCATGTGGAAGAGAGTGAGTTGGCCAAGTTGCAAGAGGAGGCCGACAAAATGAACAAAGTTGAGGATATGGCAAAGGGTGAAGAAGATGAAATCAAAACGTACTACTCCGCCAAAACTAATGCCACTTCTTACAGCAAAACTGGATCGTGGTTTAGCGGGCTCTTAACCCGCAAATCTGAGGCGCCTCCGGCCCCTACTGCCGCCGCCGCCGCCGTGGAGGAGCAAGTCGCTACTGTCGACAAAGCAGAATCAGAGGCGGCACCTGCTGTGGAGACCACTGTTGAGAAGGCTGTTAAACAGGAGGCTTCTGTTGCGAAGACTGCTGTGGAGGAGGTCGCTGTCGGGAAGGCCCCTGTCGAGGAGGCGCCTGTCGAGGAACCTGTCAAGGAGACCGCTGTCGAGGAGGCCCCTGTCGAGGAACCTGAGAATACAAAGGAGAACTCTAACCCCATGGAAGAACCCAAGGCCGAGCCAGCCAAGGAGTCATTCTCTCCATTCCGCAACCCTCTCAACATCAAATCCGCCTTGCTGAACAAAATATTCAAGTCAGACAAGACCCCGCCAAAGACTACCGAGAAGAAGGTCGTAATCGAAAGCGACAAAGCTGACGGCCCTACCTCACCAAAGGGAGAATCTAAGCGAGAATGGTTTGATCCCGATGCATTCGAGGTTGATTACGACACAAGCCCTACAGATCTCTTCCAGGCGCTTGAGGCAAGGCAATTCAGCTATGCCGATGAGATGTTCAAACAGGTCTACAAGCAGTTCAACAAGGACTGCAAGACATGGGTGGTTGCACGTGGGCTTACCCAGAATGCCCAGCTTCGTTTCCGAGCGCTACCTCTTCATGCGGCATTGGTGTTCGGTGCTCCAGATGACATGGTGATGAAGATTTTGAACTCATACCCAAATGCTGCGCGTGGCAGAGATGTCAAAGGTCGCTTGCCGATTCATTTGGCTTTCGAGCACAATGCAAGTGCCGCGGTTGTTGCAGCGATTATTGAGGTTTTCCCCAGAGGCTTCTTCGCCAGCGATAAGAAGGATAAGACACCGCTGGATTACGTCAACGCCAACATGAAGCATGGACCTTTGAAGCGCTTCATTCCACTAATTCTTGCCAACAAAGTTGAGGATGAACGTGCGAAGTGGGAGACCGAGCTTGCGACGGCATTGGCGGAGCAAAAGGTGGCACTCAGGTCCGACAAGAAATATCTCGAAGACATCATTGCCACTGTGACTCAAGATGTGGAAGCCGCATACGCGTCGAAGATGGAAATGCTTGATGAGAACTACAAGAAGGAGATGCAACTGCTTAAGAAGAAGCACGACAATGAAACTCAGGCATTGCTTGAAGGATTTGAGGTTAAATTGAACTTTGAGCGCAAGTTGCACAAGCTCAAGGGCACTGCTGCGCAGTAGGGTGGATGTTCAAAGAATGTAGATATCACGACGTTCACCGAAACGAGTGTTGTTTGTATAGCGTGTATGTCAGCGTTGGAACCAAATTAGATTATAGCTGCTCGTGGTCTAACTTGCGTATGTAGAATTAATTATATAGCGCAGCCAATGGTTTAAGTCATCTGATTTGCAGCTCGCTCGCAAATCGTATCAACCTGCGTGCGTGGTGTTGTTCACGCGGTTTGCTGGCTCCTACAGCTACAGGTAATCCAAGGAAGCATTTCCGATTACGATGCCAACCGGCGATGATGATGATGATGATCATCAGCACATCTACCAAAGCGATGCAGAAGTTTAATTAAAGTTGAGAAAGTCGTGGAATATAATGTGATGGTAGAACTTCCACGCAGACGTGTTGTTGGCTTGGTCATGATGGACATGATCAAATAAGTCATTATCCAGCCATCACGTTGTAACGCCAGCAGCTCCAAGGTTGTTTTGCAAGATCGGTGCTTGGGTTACTCCAACTGGCCTCATCCGCTACGATAATGATGTTCGAAAATTGGGATGAAGTCTGCTTATTCATGTATGTTGTTACCATCAAGTCACCGGCACAGGAGTTCTCGTCAAACAGACATTCTCCACAGCCTTCGTCTCCATGGGGTGTATCAGATTATGCAGTTTCAGACTCATTTCCACGAAGTACTCCAAGGTCTTTTGGAATACTTCACATTTCGACATATCCCTTTCACTTCCCTTTAACGTGAACACCGTCTTTTGACCCGCCTTGATATGCGAAACTCGCGAATGTCGACGAATTTTCATAAACCATTTATTCCACGCATCAATCTTTTCGGATAGTTTGTATTTGTCAGCTTCACCATCGAAGGAGGAATAGACCATAAAACCAGCATTGGGTGTGATGGGAACTTCAATGACGAAGGTTAATCGACGATAAGAGAAGGCGCATATGCCCGTACCATCGAGGGATACAGATAATGTCGATTTGGAGGATATTTCACGAAGATATGAATCGATGAGGACACGACCAGAGACTAAATCTCGACTGGGAGGTGATCTAGTCCGTGCTTGGGATTTGGAACGTGGTTTGCCTAACAGTGTGAAAGTGAAGGAAGGGAGCGTGTGCGAGGATTATGTGATTTCCGACATCGAAAAAGCAGCTGTAACCAAAGATTCAACCACTTCTCTCCACGCCCAAAACAAAGCAAAGCTCACCTGTAACCTTATAAATGGCCCTCTTCAGCTCCTTATCCGGTCGTATCATTCCCAAACTCAAATATCGGTTCGTAATCGGACTCGAACTCTGCACCCGCAACCATCGTTCAATTGCCTCCCTCTCATACGTATTCCCCTCTGTATCTTTGACCGGATCTTTCATTATCCGTTTCGTCAAGGGGCAAAAGAATTCTTTGGGCAGGGAGTTACTATTTGACGATCCTCGCATATCCTCTTTGTATTTGGCTGATTTTGACGAATATCGCGCTGGTGCGGAAGTAGCCCGTCCTCGACGTTTGTTGTCGCTAGACTCTCGTTCTCGTTCTCTATTATCTCTGGAATGATCTCTAGCGTGAGTGGTGGTAGAAGGTCGTCGTTTCTCTTTTGTCCGTCGTTCCCTATCTCCTCCTCCGCCAGTACTTCTGGTTCTGTAGTGCTTATCATTATGATTTGGTAGTTCCTCGGATTTACCGCGATGATGGTGTGGTGGTTGTTGTTGCCTCTCTCTACCATCTTTAGCATTGGCATTGCTTGATCTCCTTTGTCTATCTCTATGTTGTGATTTGGTCTTCATAGCATGAGAGTCACTCTTGTATCCATTCTGCTCTCGTGCCCCCCTACCACGGCTGCTGGCTTCTCTATGCTTCGTTGTTGTCGGGTTGTGATGTCCTGATCGACCTCTGCTATCTCTTTGTCCTCCCATATTTTTGTAATAACCTCCACCATTTGTTTTACTATGGTGTCTTCTCCGTTCGTTCCCCCCGGTGTCTCCCCCACCGTCAATGTCTGGCTCACTTTTTGCACGATGACGTGTATTCTTTGACTTTGGCATTGCATAGCTATTCCCTGTAGTAGAAGCATGACGTTGCTGTTGTTGTGATGGTGGTTGCTGCTGTGGTGGTTGCGTAGGCATACCCGTCCCCGCCATACCCGCGGCCCCTCCCCCACCCGTGGAATACCCACTAGGTACAGCACTACTACTTGCACCACCCCCCGCCACACTATTGCTCCTTGAATCTACACCTCCATTTCTTCGCAAATATGCCTCTCGTCGTTCATACTCTGCACGTCTTGATGCCATCTTTGTCATGTACAGTCGACGTGACGCAAGATGTAATGGACTTGTTAAAAATTCGTAGGCATCTTTGACATTGTGAAATTTGTCAGATATGTCGGCAATATCCGTTTCGGATAAGCTTGGTGATAGTTTGTCTGGATGGAGTTGTAGCATTTGCATCCGATAGGAGCGCTTGATTTCTGCCTCGGTGGCCGTGGGGGGTATGCCGAGGATGGTGTAGGGATCCATGGTCGGATCGCCGTGTAGGTCGAAGAAGGGTGCCATGGCGGAAGATTATTTTGATGATGATCGTCTTGGGCTGTATGCTGTATCTCACTGATACCATTCAATGTGGCCCACCGCTAACCAACTACCAGGATGGCGCGGTGGATGCCGTTGCTTTCATTCACTGACATGATGCAATGAAGCCATCGACCCTACTCTGGGACGGATGTGGACAAAAGCAAAAGTTCGACGGTCGACGACGACCCGACGACGCCGACAGATCATCTTTTCATGGTCAACCACCTCGCTCGTGATGACTGTTGTCTGTTGTTGGATGTGCATAGAACAGCCCGCAGAATCCACGGAGGAATTAGTACAAACAAGCGGGGGCTCAAAGGGGCCCAACTACCTACTCCTACTCCTACAATATTCAAAATTCATAACTCACAGTATGGCCGCCCCCTTCTGCCCCCTTTTGCCTCCCTTCCGCCCCCTTTTCCGACATACACCCTGTGGCGATTAGATACTTAGCGATAGCTTTTCTCCAAACCAAGAAAGAGCATCGACAAAAGACAAAACAATGCATCCAACGGTTGGACTGCGTAGAAAAATACTCGTACTCCTAGTAAGTAGGAATACAGGAGAGGAGCCGAAAGGAAACGACATGTGGCGAGAAATTACAACAACTTCTCACTTGTCTGGATGCACCATCCAGTACCTTGCCGTGTGTATCGTACCAAGCAACAAGCAACGCTCTCAGCTCTCGACCCTTTCTGTTTCTGCGTTCTGCGACGGATGGGAGAGGCACAAAAATGCCAAGCCACAATGGTTGCCGAATCCACCCCTACTACAGGCGCGCTCTCTGGAGGAAAAGAATAAACAATGGAATACCACCATCATCAACGAGGAGGTCACCCTCCGCAGCACACGGGGCAATATTACCCCAACCCCCAACAACAGCAGCAGCAACAGCAGCAGCAGTACAATCAACACTATCAGCAACAGCAACAACAACACTCCGGAATTCCATCGTCGATCATGAAGGCAGTCAGCCCAATTAATGCCAATGTCTCCATCGACTCCACATTGTCGTCCACTAATGATTCTTTGTCGGCGGACACGGAAATGAGTTTTGACCCGCAACAGCAGCAACACCAGCAGCAGCAACAATACCAGCAGCAGCCGCCGCCGCCGCAGCAAATGCATCAACAGCCACCACGCGATCGCGATCCAACGTCACCATCTTATTCTGACGGCGTCGGCGGTGGCGACTACGATAACCAACAACAGCCACATCACCAAACGCCAATGAAAGCGACAATGGATCGCGACATGACCGAGGATGAAGTAGCCCTCATGGTCAGAAATGCACTACGCAAGGCACGGAAGGCAATGAACAATAGTGCCTCGTCGTCGGTGAGTGATAATGAAGACGATGGTGCCGTCGATCAGCAGCAGCAGCCGCTCTCTCCCAACATCCAGATGAGTCACAATGGCCACCACCACCACAACAGCAACAACAGCGATGGCAATGTCGGTATGAATGGATCCATCTATGCTGGCGATGCTGGCAAGGAAGACGAAGACGACGACGGAGGAGGAGGTGTTGGCAACAGCGGTGGGGGGACTTACATCCCCGACGAGGTTAGCTTTGGTATGAGCGGAGAAGAACAAGACAAGCTTCGTCCACTTATATCCTGTGATAGCGAAGGTCCAACCGAGGTACTATCGCCAAGGTCGGAGGCAATTGCCGAGGCAGAACGGAAGGATGCATTGGCACGTCGCATCGAGGAGGAGATTCGGAGTGCACGTGCCTTTGCGGAACGCAAGTATGCTGCCTCGGGGAGATCATCATTGGCCATGTCTTCTACTCAAAGGGGAGGGGGAGGTGAGCAGGGTGTTGTTGATGGGGATATCACCCCCCGTGCAAGTCCCGCCCGAGCTTCGGGACGAAAAAGTAGCAGTGGTCGCTCATCGGCATTGTCGGTGGATACGCAAATGACACCCGCTATCTCGAACATGGCGGATCCTAGTTCGCCATCGAGACTAACATCAGCATCCTCACCGTCGTCGAGTAATAACATTAATTCTTCATGGCGTGATTCGGCTCGGAAGCGAATGGCACGGACGAACAACAACAACAGCAGCTGCAGCAGTTACAATATCCGAGGTGCAACGGAGAAGGTCATGTTGAATAGGGTGGAGGGAGTTTCTTCCCCTAATTCGACTGGTGGTGGTGGTGGTGGGGGAGGAGGAGGAAGTGCCACATCCCCCCGTCCACCCACAACTCCTAGGTCTAGTAAATATTCTACTGTGATGGTAGGAGGAGGAGGAGCAGGAGGGGAAAATGTAGCGTCACCTCGAGATGGTCAAAGTGATAACATGAATTCAACGACTTCTCCGAGATGGGGTAGTAGCAATAACAACAACTTGTCCAACGATCCTACCATTGCCGAGCAAGAATTTACCAACAACCCACCCACACCTATCGGCATGGCGACATCTCCACCATCCTCCCATCACAAGATGTCATCGTCGGTGGCACCACCACCACCACCACCACCTCCTCCTCCTCCACCCATTACTACCAACACTACCAATTCCAACAAACCTCACAATTCTCGTCAAGTCTTATTTCGACATCCCTATCCCCTTCCACCCCCACCACCCATGCCACGCAATGACGACATGATTATAGCATCCAACTGTCCTCCCGAAAAAGAAGTGAATGTTAGGTGGGTTCAACCAGATACTGACTTGGAGGCACTCATCATCGCGGCAGGCAATGAAGAAAATTTAGTCCGTAGGAGCAATGCCTGTGGGGCACTGAAAGTCTTGGCATCCAAGGATTCGAACAAGCCAAAATTATGTCGCACTACCGGTTTGTTGGATGGACTTGTAAAGGCCAGTTGGGATGATGCCGTTGATTCGGATGCCCTTGATGCACGTACTCGTGCAGTAACCACCCTATTGGCATTGAGTGAACCCAAGGGCAATCGACAGATTATGGCCAAACATCCACAGCTGATTGATGTGTTAATTAAGGTGATTAAGGAGGATACGGGCGAGGCACGATGGAGGGCCACATCGACATTGGCCACTTTGGCGAAAACTCCCGCGAATAGGGGTGGGATGGGACAATTGCATGAGTTGGCAACGGTGTTGGGGGATTTGATGTTGGAGAGATTATCAATAGAATCACCAAAAGATACGAAAGCGGAAGGGGGCAAGGCGGAAGCATCAGGGGGTGGTGGTGGGGATAAAGAAGTATTTGTTGATAAAGAAAATCATGATGCCGGTGATGGCGAGGCGGGCAATGAAGGAGGAGAAGAAGCGGGTGGTGGTGGTGGTGGTGGTGGTGGAGGAGGAGGAAGTTTGCGTGCGAATGCCACCGGAGCCACAAGAAGTCGGGATGACTATTCCTATTTGACAGGGCAGCATTCCACCTTTGACACATTGGACGATGAACGATTATTTACGCACACCTACTCGGGAACATTTACCGACGGAACGGGTACGACCTTTACTGAAGATGATTATACCTATCGATCGGCTTATGATTCCGACACGCATTACAGTGATGAGAACGAAGACGATCATTCACGTGGTTCACATGATTCGTATGACGAAGACGACGATGAGTACAGTGTTCAGGATGAGGAGGGTGTCGAGATGCAAATTAGTTCATTGAAAAAGATGAATATTGAAAACTCCTCCGAGTATCTGGCCAAGAGTCAGTTGAGTGCGTGCGCCACCCTCTCACACCTAGCGAAGCATTGTGCCAATGCTCCCATCTTGTGCAAGAACGATCAACTGCTCAACAGTATCATCACTGTGGCAGGTGCCATCGATAGTCCGATACATACTCGATGTCTGGAAATACTCTGCAACTTTACGCGGTTCCCATCGAATAATGCTCGATTGGCAGCCATACCCAAATGCATCAACGCGTTATTGCTCTGCTGTAAATCGAAAATTGCCGAGGATCGAATGTGGTCCGTCCGTACTCTGCAAAATTTATGCTCCGACGCGTCGAGTAAGGTTGGACTTGCGACCAGTGCCGTCCTCACAGCGCTCAGTACCGCGGCCATGCGCAAGGATCATGATGAGCAGTACGCTGCCGTGGGGGCATTGATGAATCTCTCTACCGAACCTGGATCGATTGTACCCTTGACCAATACCAAAACTGTCGTTGCAACATTGGTCCATCTTGCGCATAGTCCCAACACATCGAGTGCGGTACGCAAGCTGGCGTGTGATTCGTTGGCGACAATTGGTCTTTGGTTGCAGACTTTGGCAAGTGCCGGGACGGTACCGCCGGAAATTCCGTTTAGTCCACTCCCAACGCATTCGGCCACTGGATGGTTACGGTGGGAGTGAGGATGGAAAGTTGAACAAAGGCTACAACTCATATTAATTACACAGCCAGATTATGATGTAAGAACTCTGATTTAATTCCTCGTTTCTTATTATGGCTGCACTTACAATAAAGTTGTTCGAACTTTGTCAAGACTTCTTGTGTGTGCTCCTACTACTTTTTGTCAGCTCTCGTTATTATCCTTCATATTCTGCCACTCTTCATCCAAAACACCATTTATCGTATCCAAACCCATGCGAAAGCCATGCTTAGTTCCTGCTCTGTGGTACTTGCGACATGTGGCAAACGTATCCGGCTTGGGATCCGTAGATTGAAACTTTGAGCAATGAACGTATGCCAAACCTCCAATCTCCTGAAGCACTTTTTCTTCTGTTGTTACTTGACCACGACAGCTCAGCGCCGTCGCTGCCACGTGAGCTTGTTGGCATCCATACAAACATGCTTGATGCATAGTCTTTCGCTGAATGGAATTGCGTTCGGGTTGGCAAATGCTTGTACATGCTTTTCGAGAGTCCACTGTAGATTCACATTGTTTCCAATGAATGTCTGTAATTTGTTCCAAGGTCCGTCGTTGCGCGAGCGGACGGGCAGAAGGAGCAGTGGTTTTGGTTAACCCTCGATTTCTATAATGGAGAACAGTGATTGCCGCGACGACAACGTAGATCACCAAGGTTGTAATGACAAGAGGTAGCTTCCTGTCGTGCTTCTTTCCCCGTTCTTTCCAATATGAATTGGAAGATTTGGCGTAGATGGTCATCGTGAAGGCGGTAACAAGTGGCAGCTGAAGCGGAAGTGATAGCGGACCAGCAGCTTCAAGCGAAAGAACAATGCAAATTTTTAAATTTCAAATTTTCGAAGCATTGTCATTGCTACTTATTGTAGCCAACAACTTGACCAGAATTCGACATCGCACTCACAATGTCGAAGCATTGCCCAACAACACGGACCAAAATTCGACATCATACATCGACAATGAAAAGTATCGAGAGCGGCATCATATACGTCGGCATTCCGCCCTCTGGAGATATGAATAGTCCTTTCTCTACATCAGAGTCCGCTCAACGCACCATTGTCAGATCCACACTTCGCGACAAATTTAAAACAGGAAGCCATGCGGTTCTCGCATTCGTCATCGGTGTCCTTCTAGCCTTCTGCGCGTGGGTTGCGAACCAAGGTTGGACAATTGCAGCTCTCCTGGTCTTCGGAGAGTTCTCTTGGAGTTCAGCCTGGAAACATATTCTTCTTTTGATCATTGGCTCAGTGGCCACGACAATCGCATTTGCAACATCCTTCAACTTGATATTCTCTAGCATTTTGGACGAGTATGATGACGATGATAAGGGTAAAGACTCTGAATTATCAGCATACAGAAAAGACGTGGCAGATGCATTGCATGATATCGGTGAACACGGCATGGTGGCTGGCTATATTGGATGTATGTCTTTATTCAAGGTACTTCTCGACAAGAAACTCATTGCAATTGGCGTGTTGAAAACACCCAATGATCCTTTCAATGCCACAATGATTGTCGGGATGTTAATGTGGGTTCTGTGCACCAAGATAAGAGATTACATCAAGGCAGTGAAACGTGTGAACAGCCGCCAAAGACAGGATGTATTCGTAGGTGTTCCAAATTGTGCGGTTTCGGCGGATGAACATGACAATCTCATTTGACATTTCTAAACAGCGAACATCCTCGTTGATAATTGCGATTTTGGCAGTAGCGAATATAGTTCATTGCAGTTGAACTGGTGGTTGTGTATTTATTCACCGCAGGAAAATATCTGAACGACGCCATCATTTCCACAACTTGCCAGCTTCAATCTATTATTGGTGCCACTAGCTCTCCCGCCAATAGTCCCTCCAGATCCATCAACATCTGCTCGACCGCAATCCACTCCCCAGACTATTCCTTCATGCATCCCCTCGAAGGTATGGACGGGTTTACTACTTGCCAATCCACTACTACAATCCCAAACTTTTACACTCCGGTCCGATCCACAGGTTACCAAGTGTCGTCCGTCGGGGAAGGGTGTTACATCCATTACCCATCCTTTATGTGCTGTAATGGCACATGCCACGAGCTTTACAGGAGCAGACATGTTCGTCCGTTCATTGTTGCAGGATGCATCATACGAGTATAAATGACCATCATCATCGGCAGCGAATAGTAATGCACCGTCGGGACATGAGAAGGAAAGTGCTCGAACGGGGGAGGAGGCATGCAATAGATGGTGCATCCTCCGAAAGGTCAATTCTCCTGATGATGACGACGACGATGATGATGTCGATAGAGGAGAAGAGTAAATATCCACCGTACCATCTTTTCTTCCGACGACAAATGAATTTGGACAAGTAGGATGAAATCGTAGTGATAAGACACAAGCGTGTCCAGAACCGACGGATGCGACAATCTTTCCGGGTGGGGTTGTCGACTTTGAAAGGATATCTGCATCGCCGCCACTACCACTGCCATCTATCCTTTTTCCACCTGGACGAGCCGATAATACACTCGTCTTACATAGCACTACTGCACCATCGGCACATCCCAAAGCCACGAGTATATCATCATTGCCTTCACAAATATTGTAGTAATTTGCCAAGGATGGTGGACGTATCGCAAGTGTCGTTCCCGTGGCAGAATTTACAACAAACTCTACGTTTGGTCGAATGTATCTTGTGGTGCGTTTGTCACCACCACTAGCATCGGCAGTGTTGGTATCATCCTCGTGTAAAGTTGTGGAGACATCGTCATTCTTCTCACCACGAACCCAAATACAAACTTGTCCCCCCAATCGGGAGGCGATGACAACTTCATCACCGGCAATTGTATCCTCGCCACAATAATTTCGCACTATATCGAGTGCAGCATATCCCAGCGAAATAGTATTATTTGCTGCAGTTGTTGATGCTGCTGTAGAAATGGATTGGTAATCTTCACTCGATACCAAACATTCCGTACAAGATACATTCAATGGAGATGCATCCAATACATCATCATTGGTAGTGTTATCATTTGTAGTGCGATCGGTAAGAGTGTAGCATTGAATAAAGTTGGATGCACCCGCGACTAGGAGGCGAACGGGCGATGACGACGCCGATGACGACGCCGATGATGGCAGACGTCGACGACGATCAAGACGACACGGTGAGAAGCGCACGCGCCAAACTGGAGGTGGCGGCGGTCCAGCTGGTGGCAGCGAGGATGGTTGGATGCGATGGAGGGTTCGATAGCCGCTCATGGTGATGGTGCATTGAGCTAGATTGGCTCCATCTATCCGTCCTACGAACCTCTGTCTTTGCCTTGACTTTCATGGTGTCGGTGCTGTTGGACACCGACGCCAGACAGACGAGCCAATACTGACTCCACGTGGAGATCACTGACTTTCACATCAACGCCAGACAGACGAAAGATCTTCCCTACTGACCACATACAATCGCCACCGACCGCCGACTGTGACCATGGCAGATGGCAGCCTCCCGGAGGCGCTAGCGGAAGTAGAAAAGCGGAAGCACCACCACCAACACCAAGCAAGCCAACAAACATTCATCACTGTCTTTGCATATTGATATACAATTGAAAAAAGGCAATGTCATCAACTTCATCGTCAAGCAATAATCGAGCCAAGGTCTTACTCGTCGGGCCTGTCCACGGTCAGCTCCGCCTCCTCTCTGAGAAATTAAACTCCTTGCAAAAGAGCAAGGCGGGACCATTCGATGTTTGCTTCTGCGCTGGTCCCTTCTTTGGTAACACTATTGCCACCACCACCAATGGCGATGAGGAGGAGGCATCGCGAATATTGAACGGTGAAGTACAGGAATTGATATCTGGATCGATAGTATTTCATGTACCGGTAGTATTTGTCGATGTTGGCAATAGTTCTGGTGCATATCCAGAGGGGTTGCAACAATTTGCACAAGCCAAGAGCGATGTGTTGAAAAAAGACGAGGATGAGATTGATTTAGATGATGTGGAAGATGCTGATGAAGCAGAAGAGAAGAAGACACCACCAGTACCAGCAGCAGTAGCACCCGATGGACTGATTCGAATAGCACACAATCTCTATCAACTGGTCGGTGACGGTGGTACTGCGGACATTGTGAGCATTCCTCTACCACTTGTCATGAATGACAATACTGACACCAACAGTGGTGGTAAATCGACAGCCAAGTGTCAATTAACCGTGGGATTCCTATCTCCACATATTCGACTTCCATGCAAATCCTACGAAGCCAAGGCGAAGCATACCTCTTTCCTTGGTTGTGATATATTGTTGTCGAGTGAATGGGGACAGGGAATGTTCACTTCATCATCATCATCATCGAATAGTAGTAGTGGTAGTGGTAATGGAGCATTGACATCGGAAGATCGCAATGCCATAATTCAATGTGGGGCATCAGAGGGCGGGGATAATGTGGATGTCGTGGGATCGTACGATGTGGCAGAACTGGTCGCCATGGCTCGACCACGGTATCATGTTGCATTGGGACCGATGATTCCGATTGGTGGTGGTGGTGGAGATGATAATGATGCGACAGGTGTGAAACGAAGACGTCGATTCATCGCCAGCTTACCTTATCGATATCCAGCAGCGTCCTCATCCTCGGGGACGAATCAACTTCATCACGCTGGTCGATTTCTTGCCATGGGTTCGGTAGTATCACCCTCGGAGACGAAAGCATTGGGCAAATCATATAAATTCATCCATGCCGTGGGGATAGTACCATTGTCGTATATGGATGCTTCGGATCGGGAGGCGGCACGAGAATCTAATTCGGTTGTGGATTGTCCATATACGGATGCATCCTATGCAATGGATGAGAATCCTTCAACTATGCTGATGAAGACGAATAATGGGCTCTCATCCGCGATGGGTTTGGGGATGAACTACACTAGAAATCACCACGGATTGGGATTATCGGAGGCTCAGGCACGACGATTGGCGCAGGAAGATGCAGCAGCAATGCTTGGAGGAGCAGGAGGTGGGGGCGGCGCATTTCGATGGCAACAGCGTCAACCGACTCGAAAACGTGCTAGGGATGGTGAAGATGGGCCTGATGATGGAGACGATGCCGAGGAGACGAAGCGACAGGCCCTTGAGGCCGAAAATCCGAACAACTGCTCTCTTTTCGTACATGGTCTACATCGCGATCCTGGCATGACGTTGACAGTGGATGCGCTAATGAATGCCTTCCGTCCTTTTGGTTGCGTCGGTGTTCGCTTTCCGAAACCGAAGATGAATAATTTCCAGATGCAACAGCAGCACAAACCGAGCTACGCTTTCTTAGATTTCAACACTCACGAAGAAGCATTGCAGTGCCTGGCCGATCTTAAAGGTGAGGCTGTTGTCAACAATATCACACTGAATCTGAAGTGGAGCTCGAGTTCGAATCAAAGGCGTCCAATGATGGCTCAACTGCAGGCACACCCTCCTCCACCCTATGGAATGGGCTTCATCCCGCCGCCACCACCACCTCCTCCACCACAACGTCGCAATCGTCTCACGGAAGCGGAGGCCGCTGATTCCACCACCTTGTTCCTGCGTCTTCCATCAACTATCCCTTCGTCTGCCTACCCCGCCGAATTGGAAACAGTGCGGCTTCTAGCACAGGGCACGATGGAGGAAGAACTGAATGTGGGAGTGTCCCTTGATTCTCCAGACCGTATTGCCGCCAAGGATGAACCAGCTTTGAGGGTGAACGTACGCCATCCAAATGCAGAAACGAATTACGCGTTCTTGGAATTTTGCAGCCATGCCGCCGCATTGACAGTGTTGGTGGCATTGACGAGACACGAGGGCGGAGGAGTGGTAGGCGAGGAGAAGTTGGCGGTGAGCTGCTTGATCAGCGATGACATGTTAAAGAAAGACCTCTCTCATCTTCGAGGGGTTACGTTGTATTGGGCCAAGGGAGGAGGTGGAGGACATCAACCCAACTCCTCTGATGGCAATGCTACCAATAACAGCCATGGGTTGAAATTTAACAAGCGACATTTCCCTATAGACTCACGGACGGATTGCTGGTTTTGTTTGGCATCGCCTACATGCGAAAAGCACTTGATTGTGGCCGTATACGACGAGTGCTACGTTGCGTTACCAAAAGGTGGGGTAAATGAATATCATGCACTGATCATACCCGTTGAGCACGGTGGTGATGGAGCCCTCGTGAATCGTAAGCTTGCGCCTGAAATGGAGAAGGTTAAATCGAAATTACGTCTCCATGCCCGAACGGAATTGAAGAAAGACTTGTTCGTCTTCGAGCGTTGCATACAAACCAAGGGCGGATATCACACGCACGTGCAGTGCATCCCGGTGGATGCCGATTCCGGACCGGCGATCCAAGCAAAAATGCTAGAACTAGCCCTTAGGAATGGGTTCAAATTAAAGGAAATCACGTCCGACTTGGGTCTCAATGCGTTGGAGGACGATTGGTCAGATGGATACTTTTACGCGGAAATACCCTTGCCTGGAGGTGGAGACGAATGTCGACGATTTATTTATCGCGCTGGAGATGCAGGCAATGAAAATGGGGCCTCCAGTCATGGGGGGCGGGCAACTGTCCCACTTCAGTTTGGGCGAGAGGTGTTGGCAGAGGTGCTGCAAAATCCAGACATTGGTCAGTGGAAGGCATGTGTTGTTAACCAGGAAAAGGAACAAGAGTGGACGGCCAATTTCAGGAAATCTCTCGCCTCCTAGCATTTGACATTTCCAAGCATTGCTTAATCTCATTCTAAGGCACCAACCAGTAAGATGCGCTAATAAGCAACAATCAAGACTTGAATACGATAACAATAGAAATTACTTTTTAGTTCCCTTCCCTACACTGAGCTTGTGATTCATTAATTAGAGCTTGTCGAGGTATTGACTGATCTCAGGAATGCCCTCCTTGAGACCCTTGCGCTTACGAACGGCCAAAATTGTCTCAGCAACCTTTCCTCCACCGTACACAGTTCCGGTCATGGGCTCCCAGTGATCAAATGAGCACTGTGGGAAGGCCTTTCCACCAGTATTAGAGCGAAGATCAGCAGTGAAACCGAACGACTCCATAACAGGAAGGTATGCCAATAGTGTCATTTGGGGGGTTCCAGGCCTCTGTTCCTCAGAGAACACGTGGCCACGACGTTGGGTAAGAACACCGTACACGTTACCCATGGCGTCCTGTGGGACGGAGATGTTACACAAGTAGACGGGCTCAAGAAGGTTGGGCTCAGCAGTCATCATCGACGAAAAGCAGACACGACGAGCGGTAGGCATGATTTGTCCCATACCACGGTGGATAGCATCAGCATGGAGGGTAACATCCATGAGGTTGAAACGGCATCCACGCATTTGTTCCTCACAGAGAGGTCCGTTCTGAGTGGCCCAAGCAAAACCACCGACGACAGACTCCTTAATTTCAATCAAGTAGTTCACTCCCTTAGTGGTATCAACGAATAGGTTGGGTCCAGTTCCCTCAGGTCCGAAAGCCCAAATCTTACGAGCCTCAGTGACATCCCAACCAAACTCATCGGCCATCTTACGACCCTGGATCTTAGCCTCAGCTCCAGCATTGATGTCACCCTCATCAATCGCAGTACAAAGCTCAGGACCAAGCGTATCAGCCTCCACAAAGAGACGGTTGTGCTTGTTGGCGGACTTAGCAAGGCAGGTTTGGTTCGACTTAGCATTGCAAGTCTCACGGAAGGACACAACAGGATCGGAGACCTTTACTTCCGTTCCCATAAAGTCCTGCTGAAGATCCTGGAGGCAAATCTCCATGTGCAACTCACCAGAGCAGGCAATGATGTGCTCTCCCGACTCTTCGGTGTAACACAAAACCATGGGATCGGACTTGGCAAGACGCTTCATACCCTCAACGAGCTTAGGCAAATCAGCCGAGTTCTTTGGCTCGACAGCGCAACGCACGACGGGGGAGACGGAGAACTTCATCGTCTTGATGGTGTGGGCATCTTCCTCAGTGACGATGGTACCGGACTTGAGGAGGTACTGATCCACTCCTACCAAGGCGCAAGTGTTACCGGCAGGGATGTCGGCAACCTGCTCAGTGTAACGACCCATCATAATGACAGTACGCTGAATGTTCTTAACCCAAATATCCGTCTTCTTTCCGGGTGTGTAGTTGGGTCCCAAAATGCGGACCTTCTGTCCAGTGGCGATCTTACCAGAGAAGACACGTCCAAAACCGTAGAATCGTCCCTTATCAGATGTGGGGACCATCTTGGAAATGTACATGCAGAGGGGGGCATTGTCGGAAGTGTCGCAGTTGCGGATGGCGGTGGCAGTGGCGTCATCAAGAGGGCCATTGTATAGTGTATCGACACGGTACTTCTGCGCCACAGCGGGGGAGGGTAGGTGGAGCACAATCATCTCCAAAACAGTGTCACCGGCTGGCAACCACTTCTGCATGACACGTTTGAGGAGGGCCTTGCCCGTGAGCTCCTTCTCGTCGGCTTTAAGCTCAACACCAATGGCAGTAAGCATCTTCTTAACCTTTCCGTGCTTCTCCGCCATGATAGCCTCAAAGAGGGTGGTGATAGGAGTGGCAATGAACTGGCAGAAGGCCCGCTCAAGGTTGCCATCCTTGTTCTGGCTGGTCCAGACCTTGCGCTCAGGATCGAAGTACCAGTCTCCCCAAAGCTTGCCCATCATCTTGTCCTCGGGGACATTGAACTTTTGACCATAGGTCTTGGCGAAGCGCTTCAAGGTGAAGGCCCATTGGTGAAGACCAGATCCGAAGGCAACGGTTCCCTTGGTGGGGTCCACCTGGCAATCACCGAGTGCCTCATCGTTGTACATGGCAACAATCACGTTCACAGACTCAATGGAACGGCAGAAGGCCTGGTAGAGCTCCTCGGCAGGGAGTTGCAACTCAAGAAGGGCACGATCGACCTTGTTCACCATGAGCACTGGCCTCACACGTTCCGAGATGGCCTGACGAAGGACGGTTTCCGTCTGCACGCACACTCCATCAATAGTATCCACAACGACGAGGGCACCATCCGTCACACGGAGGGCAGCAGTCACCTCCGACGAGAAATCAACGTGACCAGGGGAATCAATCAAGTTAATCAAGTAGGAGTTCTCCGAAATCTTCACATTCGACTCGGCCTCCATCAACTCCTCCACAGCCGCCTTCTGTGCGGCCTCCTCCTCCTCACTCAAACCAGCCACTTCTCCTGCCTTAATGTCGTATTCGAAAAACATGGAAATTCCGGTAGACTTGATGGTGATACCACGCTCGGCCTCATCCTTACGGGTGTCGGTGTAACGCATACCGCCGGCGGCCTTGGCGGAGATAATACCGGCCTTTTGGACGAGGGAGTCAGTGAGGGTGGTTTTGCCGTGATCGACGTGAGCGATGACGGACATGGACCTGATGTTGTGTTTCAGGTCCATGATGGCCCGCATCTGATCTACTGAGAAGTTCACCTGGACGTGATGGAGAGGTAGGGGGGGGAAGGCATGATACAGGCATAGTGCATTTGTTAGAAATCATATCTTGTGTCAAAACAATGCTATAATTGATAGCAAGAATTTCCGAGTTTCATACAGTCATTACAATTCAACTCGACTCTACGGAGAAGAATCGAAGCAATCTACCGCATTGGCAAAAGCTCATTGCAGCGGCTAGTCCAAAGGCTGGATCGCTCAAAGTCGATGACGATGAGAGACCGGCATCCCATCAGCGTAGGTGATACCCCTCTATCACGACGCCGGCGAGTGCAGCCCTCCATCACAATGACACCAATGGCATTGAAAAGAGGCCTTTCCAGCGGCGATGAACTTACCATCTTGTCGCTTTGTTATTTCGATTAGCAAGACGAGACGACGACGATTATGATGGAATTGATGATCGATAGGTGCGTGTGTGGCGACAAAAAGAACTGTGCGTCTGGATTTGGCAATGGTGCAGCAAAGCGAGCCTTTCGTCCGTCCTTCGTCAGCACCATTTGAGATCGCCACGTGTCGTCTTTTCGAAGGATGGCTTCAAAACTTCCCCAGCAACAGGATGTGAAATCTTTTCGATCTCCTGTTCAAGGTACGTGGATCTTCAAGTAAGCGGTAACAGCGAATGCTGGGGTTCTCATTCAAGGATTTGACTCGATTCCAAGCGAATCTTTCTGGAATCTATCTACGGTACGTAAAACTACGCTGAAAGTAGATACGACATACGACGTACGACGTACTTCGTACCCCTTGAAGGACTGATATGATAGAGATGGACTGATAGATGGACTGATAGAGCTTCGACAAGCGAATGATGGTTTACATGCCTCCTCGCAATGTTAAAGAAAATCTATCTTATCGTTGCTGCTGCCTTCTTTATACTTGCCTGCTTTATACTCCTATTCAATACCGTGGCATTTGTGTGTCAACGTCTTTCTGCCAACGTAAAATTCCACCATCTAAATTGTAGAGTCGCCTTGGATCAACACCCAATTCTATCAGACGATTGCATGCCTTCTTCCCCCTCACGCCACCCTTGCAATAAACTAACACATCTCCATCTTTTGGAAGATGATCTAGACGGACTGTCTTATGGGGCACAACTACGTCGGTGAACGGAAGTGCAACAATATCATTCTCCGATTGTAAGCGCACATCGAGTACCCATGGTGACCAACCATTTGAAAGCTTATCTAGACAATCAACTGGACTGATTGCATTGAAATCAATTGATGGATGACCCTCGTCTTGCAAAGCTTCGTCCATTGTCCTACCACTGCCTGTCGGTGCATCTCCGTTGATCTTGTTCAATTGAACCGTTTGTTGAGTGGTACTCTTTGGCCCTGCACAAAATCCTTGGTAGTCAATCAACTCTGTAGCTCGTTTCCTATCCGGCGCCTTCATGATACCTATCTTATTAAATTTCATTGCGATGGCATCAAAGACTAAACATCTCCCAGTCAACAGCCCTTTTTCCATACCCAAAATGATCTTAATCACTTCCGTAGCCTGCAAACATCCCAATGTTCCCGGCAGTACGCCTAATACACCTCCTTCTGCGCAGCTCGGAACATCGCCTGGTGGAGGCGGCGACGGAAGCAAATCTCGATAATTTGGTCCACCTTTGTAATTGAATGTTGATATTTGTCCCTCGAATGCAAGTACTGCAGAATAAATCCATGGCAACCCCAGGATGTCACATGCATCATTTATCAAATACTTTGTTGGAAAATTGTCACTTCCGTCGACAACCACATCCCATGATATTGTTTCAGAATAACCGTCTCCGAGAATTCGCATGGCAGTTTCGGATGTAAATTCCTCCTTGTAGATTCTCACATTCACAAATGGGTTAATGTCCTTAATTCTTCGTTGTGCCGATTCGCATTTCGATACATTCACCGTCGATGTTCCATGAATAATCTGTCGTTGCAAATTAGATTCATCTACAGTGTCTGCATCGACAATACCAATGTGGCCCACTCCCGCCGCGGCAAGATATAGTAGGCAGGGACTTCCCAATCCACCGGCCCCGACGACGAGCACACTCGAGTTTTTGAGTGCCCTCTGCCCCGCGACGCCAACATTGCCTAAAACTAGATGACGTGAATATCGTGATATTTCCTCATTGCTAAGATCTTCGGATGATGCATGTAAGACTGTGGTGCGTAGATTGTTATTTCTCGTAGTATGAGGCAACTGCCAGCCGATATTATTTGTGCGTCGTGATGATGTGATGGGTTCGCCAGCCCCAGTTATCGATCTGGAATCACCGACGATGGGGGTGAGTGCCGACGCAGCATTCAAGAGTGATGACAGAAGAAATGCTGCAGATACCACTCTGACGGAGGGAGTTATTCGCTTCATGGTGATGAATGGCCATTGATTGATGGAAGTTACGATGCGAAGATAGGTGTTTGGTGTGTTGGCGTTGTTGATGATGATGAAGGTTGACGAGCTCATCGCCAATCTCACGTTTCTCGCCAATCCGCCAAGAGAAGGCCGAGGAACCGGGCGCACCAAAATCACCCAAGCGGCACCAGCACAACAGCCTGCAACTAGCTGCAGCTGCAACAAAAAATATGCAAACCCTGCATGCGATGCCGGGCGGCATGCCATACATCGACCTTTGAATTTGCTTCGGGTTCGTGTTGGTAGTATGTAGTAGCAAGCCGGTGGTAGAAGTGAAGGAGCCATCAGATAATTCTTCTCTCCGTGCAGTCTCTATCATGAGCATGCGCCGCGGCATGAACATGAAAGCAATTCGGTGCATGAGCTTTGCGGCTAGCTGCATCTACCTCTCGCAGAGTCATCGAGCAAGTTATGTCATCGCCCAAAACGTCGCGCCAAATAATAATACAGATACAAATGCAGCCACCTTGAACTTTACGCCTTGCGCTAATGGCTATTCGGGAAATCAAGCCATTCCTAGCACTGGGTGCAGATACTACTACGCGTGTTGGGAGGGTGTAGTACAAACTCAGGCAGACTGTGGCGAACCGCTGCTTTTTGACAATGTCTTACAATATTGTAATTTTCCATCGGATGTATGCTGCCCTGGGGTTACTAATGAGTTTTGTCCTGGGTTCGAAGGCTATGGCTTTCCCTCCAGCTCCAGC
>JALLBK010000036.1:0-52298 GCA_036940085.1 Discostella pseudostelligera
CTCCTCATCATCGTCAGCAACCGAATGCAATCCAAAACTTTGACTCAGTGCAAAGCTTACTCCACCTCCATTGCCACCCAAACTTGGCAATTGGGTCAAATTCCCATGATCTTGATTGATAGTATCTCGATTATTGCCAATCATCTGATTGTGGGGATGATTCCTATAATACTCCTTATATTGGGTATTGGTGGTATGATCCTCGCCTATTCGTACCCACTCCGTATCCCCGTCGGGATAGCGCAGTAGATGCTCACCGGTGTGAATATCGTATTGTTGTACGTCGGCAATATACCATTGGGAGTCGACGGGCCAGAAGACTCGTACTTTTTTACCCGTCATGCAGGAGGCGCAGTATCTGTTTTAGTGAGTGGATTGTTCGATTGAGAGAGAGGGAGAGAAAAGGGAGAGAGTGTGATGCAAAGATGGGGAACGATGATGGCATGAGAAGATTGTTATTGAATAAAGGGCAAGGCAACAAATCTCAACAATCGAAATTGTCCAAGATCAAGATGTGACGATTGATGCTGTCAACTATCACCACAACCCAAACAATCGACGACACCCCACACTTCAAACAAACACCAGAGAGAAAGTAATTGGAAACATACCNTCTTCTTCTTCTTCTGGATCTTCAAACAATAACAAAGGACCAGTGGAGGGACCTTCGGATTTGCCACATCCGGCACATCGACTACAGCTGCTAGTGTTACTGTTGATGTTGGTGACGTTGTTGGTGGTGTAGTGTGGCGGCGGTGATGTTGTTGTTGATGAGATTGCCGGATGTCGCGGAGGATGATTCATTGGTGGTGGGACAGAAGCGGCAACATCATTTGTGTCATCGGCGGCGTTGGCGGTAGTTTTAGTAGATGCCACCGAATTTGTGACTGCAGGTGCAGACGCAGCTGCAGCAGCATGATCAATCTTTTGCTTCTTGGCCTTTTTGGTTTGCGGCTGCGGCTGTTGCCCAGCATGATCGGGCAGGTTGGTGTTGGCGGCGGTAGTGTCGCGACCTGAGCTACTCTGCACCGCCATGATTCTTCAATGTTCAGATCCGACGGTAGTGCGTAGTAATTGTTGGAACACTGACGATGTGACGATTGACGACGACGACGATGCTTGGATAGGCGTAGAGGGATAGGTATTCAACGACGCGACCCTTCAACTACCGCTCTTCCTATGGACGACGATGAACCGATGCCGATGCCGAAGGGTCGATTGGTGATGAGTTGAACTGCTTTTGGTTTTGGGTTTGCCTTTGGGTTTGGCTCTTCGGATGGATTTGATTGTTCGAACGGTTGTTTTCGTTTTTGTTTTGTGGTGTTCTTGTGATTTGCTTGCTTTGGTGCATTCTTCTCTTCTTGTGCTTTGTTGCCCCTTGCGCAGCTTGTGGTTGTGGGTGAAGAAGAGCAAAGAAGTGCGTTGAGGATGGACCGTTGAGAGCCCGCCAGCCCAACCAAATCTTAACTCCTCTGTGGATTCGTGTAGGAGGAGTACTTCTCGTAGACCTCGTAGGCGAGTACCAGTTTTCTCGCATTTGAATTTCTTAGAATCAAGAATGGGCCTTTCTTCAACTTCCCGCCAAAAATGAGATTACACGTGGCAGAGATTTGGCGGGAAAGAAAGGACTCGACTCCACAAACTTACACGTGGAGATCGACTTCTTGAACTTCCACGCGGCAGAGGTTGAGATACGCGGCCGACGCAACTCGAGGAGGCTCGATCGAGGCTGACGATGAAGATGATGAAATGCGGCCATGAATCGGGAGATTGGATGAAATATTGTACTGTTGTTGCTAATCGGACATCTAGTATATCAAAAAAACACCTCTTCAACGTTACACTTGCATCGATGATCATCTCTACGTTCCATTCACTGAACAACTTTACTCCAGCGTTACAACGCCGACATAATTTGCGTGGAACGAACCAAGATACAGTTTCCCATTATGCTCAGTAACTCCAGTAACCGTAGATACATCTCTCCCATCAGGGTCCTGAAATATCCGTATGATAAGAGCTGGACTGTTCTCATCGCCTGGGTGTATTTCTGCGGCGGCTCCATACTGTAGAACCTTGGGTGCCAATGACTTTGGAAGCATCATCAAGAATGAGCGAATGGGCCGACCAATCCATGTAGGCATTGCAAATATTGCACCCACCAATGGGTCCATTGGTGTAGCGATGGCAACATAGCATAATCCACTCTGGAACGAACAATCCACTCCATCTAGAAATCCTGGAAAGTTATCCAGTATCCTCTCCGGTTTCGCTCCCTCCTCATTGAGCGGATACTTCATCACACTTCCTTCAAAAGTAGATGTATAAAGAACATAGGTTTCATCTGCATTCACTGCCACACCATTGGTAAATGCCCCCCCGGTCGCGAGAATGTCCACCTTCCCCGTCTCGGGAATGTACCGCAATAACCGTCCAGTTCGTTTTCCACGAACACCCTCCACCTTGGACGCATACATAATATCCCATAATCCCGATTTTACATCTCGATCGGATTTGACATCACTTGCATCCGAGAAATAGACATGTCCCGTCCTTGGTCCAATGTCGACATCATCGGCATAATTTATGGAAGACCATGATCCATCTTCCAGTTGGACACGAGAGGCAACTAGTTCCACATATGGCTTTGTTGTTGTTGTTGTTGTTGTTGAATCGGCAAAGTATAGACAGCCATTTTTGTCAAATTTCCCTCCCAGAGGTGCACCCACTCCCAAGTCAGCAATTTCCGTCGACTTGGCTGTCATGATGGAAGAAGATTCTTCACCATTCGCTCCTTTCATTGGTTCAAAGTCCGTAAGTGACACCAACTTTGCGTTCTCATTCATAATGTACATTTTGCCATGATTGTCAAAGATGATTGTTTCGGAATGCACCAATAATGGCACCTGACCTTCATGGACTTTGCGTTCATAGATCTTGGTTAATTTCCCACTCGACAAACGTAGACTAGTATTGCTGGGATCAACCTTTGACATTGCTGGACGATGTTGTGGTGGGATTTCGACGGCATATCCATGTGGGAAGAGATGTGGTTCGAAGGTGCGGGCCAGTGTGGCGATGGCGATGACGATGATGGATAACAAGATTTTCATGGTAGCCTACTTGAAATACACAATCGAGTTGATAGGATGATAAGACCGATGTCTAACAGTAGATATAGTAGCGTTTGACGAGGAAGATATTATCTCTTTATCGATGCCTTAGGGCGTATCGTAGTAGTATCGCACTACCATACCCATATGTTGCCGCCGATGTCCATGGTCTGAAGGTCCGTGGTCCGTGATGTCCGTGATGTTATGCGTGATGGTGATTGGTGAGATCCTGTGAGATCTTTTGCGAACTCCGGGCGACTGCCACGAACAAGGTTCAATGTCCAAAGATCTTGCTGACGTGTGCAAGAAAGATTTCACGAGAAAGAATGGATCCATTCTGTCTCGCTGTGACGTCAACCCAGAAATCAGCGAATCCGATTTCCCTCCGACTCTGATCTCGAAATCCTTCCTTACCATGATATTTTTGTTCTCCATCCCCGCCGAAGCCACCCCCCTATCATCGACCTCGTCAGGTGCTTTGTTGAACCATCATTATTTCATTTCGAGTACTATTTGCACACCGTTTTTCATCGCCATGCCTCGATACACATCCCTCCTCCTCCTCGTAGCTATTGCATGCGCCACCACAACTTTGACGTTTGCGGAGGAAGCCGCTGCCGTAGCGGCAGAGACAGCAACTGAGCCAGCGGCGGCGGAGGGTGAAGCGGCTGTGGCGGAAGGAGACAAGAAGGACGAAGCGGCGGCTGCAGAGGGTGAAGCGGCAGCAGTTGATGGTGAAGCGAAAGACGAAGCGGCGGCTGCAGAGGGCGAAGCAGTAGAAGCAGTTGAGGGCGATGCGAAAGACGAAGCCGCGGCTGCAGAGGGCGATGCGGCAGTAGCAGAGGGCGCAGCAAAAGATGAAGCAAAGGGAGAAGCCGGTGCACCGGAGGGTGATGCGAAGAAGGACGAGGAGAAGGACAAAGAAGGTGCCGCTAAGGATGAAGCAGCACCTGCCGCCGAGGCAGGCGCAGCAAAGGATGCTAATGCTACTAGTGCTACTGCTGAGGGAGCTACCACAAGCGGCGCATCACCGTATTCCGTGACTACCACTGCTGCTGCGTTTGCCATGGTGGCTACGGGTGCGATGGGTGTCATGGTCTTTTAATTGTGCTTTGAGACTGTCATGTGATTATGAAAGAATTGCGAGACGCTCAGGTATCAGTTATGACACGAGATGTGACGAGGCACCTTGAAATTAAACAATCTTTAGTACTGCGCTATAAAAATCGTAGTCTCGCCAGTATTAACAATTACGTTAGGCAATATCGTGTAGACAAACAGCCGGCATTATTGTATACTGTATCTTATTCCAAATGGTAAAAGACAATTCAGTCTCATCAGTCTCATCAACCATCACTCGTAATGAATTTAGTAAAATGGCTGCATCCACGGCACGTACAATCGGTTATCGTCGCATGAATACCTTGACCAAATCACGTTTCATGTACTTCGCATAGACAAAGCCAACTAATCTACCAATTGTCGATGCAATGTAGCTAGCGACTGTGCAACGTGTGTATACTGACATCTCCCGGCAATATTGATGTGAAGACAAATCCCGATGAGTACAGATGTCGAAACGAGTAGTGCGATGTAGGAAAAGACACCCAAGATTGGGTGACTCATTATCCAACGCACGAAATTGATAATGTTCGAGGAAATGCAGCCCGTACGTAGGATTAATATATCGAGAAGTACTGGTGATGTTGAGAGGACGACAAGGAGTGAGCAGTGTGCATAGCTCCTTTTTCCATGATCTTCGTACTAAAAGTGAAACAATTCTTTGATAATGTGCTCCTCTGATCGATGCTGTTGATGGTGGTGATTATGATGTGACTGCACATTTGTGGATGTCTTGTAATTATTGGCAAGCAGAATCGTTCTCCTCATCATCGGGCTTTTGTAGGGGGTGCTAATATTAATATTGCCGTTGACGTTGATGTTGTCGTTGTTACTGATGCTGAGGTTGTTGCCATCGTCGTCGTCGACTAGACTGTTGCTGCTGCACTCATCTTCTTTACCGCCCTCAACTTTAGCATTTAGTTTTTAGAGGCACGTTGTTGCTTCTTCGTCGGATCCGCCACTCGCTTATTCGACGTCCATTTCTTCATGTTCATGAAGCTGCCCTTGTGTTTTCAATTTTTCCTTCTCATCGCCCAATGTTCTCTTACTCGACACTGATAGAGATAATACTTCTATCTGACAACAATAATATTATGATTGTCATAACCAATAGCAGCGTTCAGTCTATGTTCATGGTCATCATGTTCATGTTGTGTTGATTCACAACAACAACATCACTAAGGGCTACTACTTATCTCCGTTCGGATTTATTTCTCGTGTTTGGGCCATTCTCTTGAAGGATTTTCTTGCCAACTTATTGACTCTCCTGAGGAACTCAGTAAATATCCAAATTCAAATTTGTCTATTTAGAACAACATTACTTACGGATGTGTGTCTCTCTCCTTCCATTCACATCCATTATTTTATCTCCAAGGCTCCATCACTCCATCTCGCACAATGACCGCGACCGCCGCTGCCCGCCGACATACCTAGCTACCGCTATCGTAGCATCGAAGTCAATTACTGATTATGCGGCAAGCATCATGGATGTCCGGAAGCAAAAGGACAACCACTGCCCACCAACCACTACGATATGGTGCGAAGCATTCCAATGTACCATAGCAGAGGAGGAGATCGTCATGGCTGGCGTGCCGACAGGAAAAATAAAGTACTTACCAACGGTGCAACGATCAATTCGTCCAACATATAATAGGAAGGACAAATCAAGGTTGATGCTGGGCACGTTCATGTTCGCACTTGTCGTCTATCAGCAATATTCAAGTTGGTGGATGATGCTCCTCGGGTCGTCGATGATGATGCAGACGATCGATCTAGGAAGAACGGCACCGCCAACAAATCAAAACGACCGTAACCTACCACACCATTCTTTCTCGGCATTAGTCCCAATGTCAGCTGTTTCCGAAGCCGAACGGCAAGTCATTCCAGGCACATTTAACTATGGATATTCCGCCAGCACTGCAAACGACACATCCTCCTCCGCACTAGTAATCACTGGTGCTTCGATTTCAGGCGACTATCACTCCTCCTCCTCCTCCAACAGTACACTTTGGATTCAGTTATTTGTGTCGGCGAGAAAGTTCTTCGAAACGACGGTAGCAATGGATGCTTGCTACTCTCGTGATGAAAACATACAAAAAGAGGATGTGCAACCATGGGATGAAGTGAAGAATGAAACATTCTTATGTCGAATCGGCACACGTAAGGCATATTTTGAGTTGATGCCGTCCAATGGTGTGGATGGAAATACCAATGAATTGATTCAAGTTTGGAGATGCCCCCTGTATGATGGTGGTTCAAATCACTCGAATATTCTATCAGATTATGATTTCCAAGCGTTTCATCGGCATATGCATGACGATGGAATGGCATTACCCATTGAGGTTCTACACAAGCGTGCAGGTAAAGAAGATGAAGACACTATTCCAGTGCTGGTGAAAATGTTCCTCCCGATATACGAGCCAACCATTGGGATTCATCGAATACGTTCCGATTTGCCAGCGGGTAAACCTTTCCTGAGTCAACGTCACAACATCACGCTATGTGTCGTATCTCATGTCAATGCCATTTCGCATTGGAATGAGTACATCCGATATCACACTGATATCATTGGTATTGATCATATTCACATGGGATTGTACACAACCTTTGGTGAAGGACAGAGAGACAAGACAAATCAGTTGTACAAAGTAATCAATCGAAATTTCAAGCACGATATTGACGAAGGAGCACTGTTGGTATCAGCTCTTTGGGATGATGATTTTGACATAAATTGTCCCGATCAAGAGTTTCCTAAAGTGAATTTCTACCAACAGTGTCTTTATCGAGCCAAGAGCACATCGGAATTCGTTGCTACTTGGGATCTGGACGAATACTTCCTTTTCCATAATTTGGACGATTCGAAGAAACAACTGAATTTGCCTGCATTTCTAAGAGGAATCGAACATCCACAATGCCATGATTGGTGTTTTGTTAGTGTTTTGTTACAATGAAAAGTTCTTTGGCAGGATTCGACGATGGCAATACTGGCACTGGATTGGTGGCGTTTGAGTATCTGAAGCGAATCAAGGAAACAGACACTACTTGGCAAAAAAGCATCAGCCGAACGAAGAATGTATTTCTCAATAGTTATCACACGCCTGGCGCATGCCTTCCACCAGGAAGTAGAGATTTGGCAAACACTGTTGCCATTGAACCTTCCGATGATGGTGAATGTGGCTTTTACATTGACGAAGCTATCATGGTTCACGCTCGAGGTATGCAATATGGAGAACATGAACTTGAAGACGAGGATACTGTTCAGAATGAACTGCTTGATGCGCTCTTAAGATAATAGTCAATGTGCTGTCAGACCACTGAAACTTTTGTCGAGAATAGTACTGCCGAGAGACTCGTAATATGCACAGCAGAAAGGAGTTGGTTTTACTTCTAATATGCTACTTATGTTCTTCGATCCAATTAGAAGTTCATCTCTGAATGCCAACCAGCAACCAGTATCCTCTCTCGGGATCGGATGACGGGAAAGAGATATTACCTCCATTTTTTTTGCATGCGAAAGACAGTCGAAATACCTTTCCATCGATCTATCAAACATTAATAGTTGACAAGTAGTTGAGGAGTTATGCCATTTTGCAATGTGATGTACTCACATAATAGTTGACCTCTTGTTTGTGGGAGTGTTCCTACGTAGAACTTGGTACCAAAAATCCTCCCTCCAGCACCAACTTTTCCACTTTTTGGCGAATAGCAGCAAATTACCCCCATCTCCAATCGTCACTTCACCGACCAATATCATCCCTTTGCCAACCTCATCTTGATCCAGCGTTGTCATATCAGTAATGGCAAAGTCTCCTAAGTCGTCTAATGCTGTCGGGGCGGCAAAAGGTGCGGCAGGTTCCACAGGTTTGAAGTCGAGAGGGAGGAAGCACCATCACATACTACTACCAACAATGACTACTACCGTCATCGTTGTCATCTACATCATCATCACACACAATGCACAGCACGCTACTCCACTCACTGCCGAATCACCGCTGATGCAATAATGAACTGGTCGTTGTCGTCATCGTCGTCATGGTCGTCGTCGTCATCGTTGTCATCGTTGATCGTCATCATCACTGCGATGCAACAATCACATCGTCATCATCATCGTCGTCATCATCGTCATTGTAAACAATCACATTGGTGTCACAAAGTCGACACGTCCGTTGACAAAGCCGACATGCCTGTCACCAATCCTTCACCTTCTCGTCGCGATAAGAGGCAAAAACAGGGTTCTCCAAACAAGTCTCCAATTAATATTCCATCTACCAACAAGTCGCCATCAACCATCATCATCGTCATCATCGTCATTGTAAACAATCACATTGGTGTCACTGTCATCGTATCATTGCATAAAAAACAATCACAACATCATCATCATTGACATGATGCAACAATCAAATTGTCGTTGTATCATCATCTTCATCATGCAACAACCGTATCATCACCCAACAATCAAATTCATGCAACTATCAAATTGACGTCTTATGGTTATCGTCCTTATTTCATCATCGTTGTCATTGACATCACATCACGTGTGCAGCTCGCCATTGCAACAATCACAACATCATGCAACAATCAAATCAATGGTTAATGCAACAATCACTTATTTATGAACGAAACAATCATCAACTCCGACCCATCATCATCATCATCATCATCATGATCATGATGCAACAAATTGTCATCGTATCGTCATTGCCAATCGCCACTGCATCGCAACAATTAAGTCGCCATCATCACTGCATCGCCGCAACAATCAACTCGTTGTTGTATTGTCATCGTAATCACCACTATCATCTTCATCATGCAACAAATCTTCATCGTATTATTGGTGTTAATTCAAGTATTATGTATTATGTGCGAGTAATAGTTAAAGTATTATTATGCGAGTAATAGTTAAAGTATTGACTGAAACAAGAGGTCTACATAGGAATAGTACGATCGCGCGAACTAAGCAATAATACTTGTACTATTACAACTTACATTTCAAGTCTTATATGGTACTAATAATTAGAGTATTATCTCCCAAAAAGTTGATTCGGACAATGTGCACGTGGGAATAGTACTGAGCGACACCCCCCCTGAAAAGAGTTAAAGTGGAAAAGTAATAGTAGGTATATTTGTTTTTGCGCCCCACCTGAACGATAGCGTCTCAGGGTGACCACTAGAGAGAGAGAGGACTTATTGTTTGGATTTTGTTGCGATGTTGGATGGAGGTGGTGGCTCGAGGTTCCCGCCAAATCTTTGACTGTAAGATCTCATCAGCTCGTCTGTCCGTCGACAATCTCGTCTGTCCGTCCCGGATGTCGAACGATGGTGACCCAAATGTCTCGGTCTGTTCGTCGCCGCGCTCGAATCTTCCCTCTCCAATGCGATCTCGCATCGCGGATCGCGGCACAAAAACACATAACACCGATGCACCATGACCATGGCGGCCTCCAACTCCCCTATCCATATCCAGCACACCAAATCCGGTGCTCGCTGCACCATCTACCCCTACGGAGCCCATCTAACCTCCTATCAAACATCCTCTGGTAAAGAGCTCCTCTTCCTCTCCCGTGATGCCATCCTCGACGGCACCAAGGCCATCCGTGGTGGCATACCAATATGCTTTCCTCAATTCGGCCAGCCAGACAAACGAATGCCACAGCATGGATTCTTACGTAATAATTACTGGAGTGTAGTCGAGGGGAGTATGTTTGATGATGAGGAGGGTGCGGGAATATCGATGGAATTGGAATTGAAGGATGCGGTGAATGCTCGTGGTGGCAATTGGGATGTGAATACGAACTTCAATGCCAAGTGCACTTATACTGTCAAGATTGGTGACAATGGATTTACTACCACTATCGTTATGGAGAATTTGGGAGAGACATCTTGGGAGTTCCAGGTGCTTCTGCACAACTACTTCTTGGTGCACAATCACATGGCACTGAATGGGGAACTGTGTCATGTTCATGGATTCGAAGGATATGCTGTGGATGATAAGATTTCCGGAACGAACTATATCCATGGTAGTGATCCCGTGACTATTCCCGAAGATCTCATCATTGATCGAGTGTACTCTCCTCGTAAGGATGGTGCAATTGACTTACACTTGACAATTGCCGCTGGCCCATCGAACAATCTCTCCTTGTCTGCTAGTGGAGAGGTGAATGGTGTGAAAGTTCCAGTATCGGGTGTGGTTTGGAATCCACACAAGGAAAATGCATTGGCCATGGCTGATTTTGGTGATGATCAATATCATGATATGATTTGCGTCGAGCCGGGAATGCTCAGTGATGTGCCACCATTGGATGGAGGGAAGAAGGCTAGCTTTACCCAGGTTGTGACTTGTCTGTAATCCAACAGTGAACAGTGGCATGGACGATTGACTGTGTCGGTGTCAGCATCTCATCTGAGATGCATATTGTATCAAAATCTAGTAGTGTTCGTTTTTCTATGTGCATTATAATAAGTAATGAGGCTCAAGCCGTGGATCCCCGTTGGCATCGTCATCTATTGCTTCATCTGCATCGTCACCATTTGCAACTGGCCCGGACGTCACTACTACGTCTTCCTCGGCACAATCCGCAAACCACCCCTCCTTTTTCCAATCTATCAAATGATCTGTCTGCAACAAATTTGGGATCAAGAATATTGCAGGAATGCCCATTGCCAAGGGCACACATATCTGGAATACTACAATGAGATACGGTAAGGCCTCGAAGTCACAATTGTCACCCACAGTCTTCATTCCACTCCAACGAATTACTCCCGATCCGAGCAGATTGCTGACCATGCTGCTAAAATTGGCAATTCCGACTGTGTATGCTGAGAGAAGGTAGGATATGACAATCATGAGATGAATCAGGTTGGTTAACTGGACGGAGCAAAATCAAGGAACGAATCGACCTACCAAATACAGCAGATTCCATGCCTGGAGGAGCAATCTTTGCATGGAGCGACGACATCGGTATAGATTGCAGGATGATAACTAGATTTTCGAAGATTGCATTGCCGAATAAAAAGAAGACTTTGTCCGGAATACCAATAACAATATTCCATCGCTTGATAATGATCAAGTCGATGATCGACGCAAAGGAACCCACAAGTAACGTCAATATGAGTGCAGGACGGAATCTCCACCCGCTCAAGAAGTTTTGGTAAAGTATAACACCGAGGAAGTTGACTATGGATCCAATGACGCCAGTGATTGTTATGTAGTATGTATAATCGAAATTCGGCCCTGTCAAGGTTGCGATACAAGGTCAGACAAAGAACATGAAGTTTTGCTTGCGAAGTTATCAAGTGCATTCTAGCGATGATCCACCTACTCAGCACTCACCATCAGGAACACATTCTTCGCTTGCGGTGTAAAAGTATCCCAGTGCCGATCCAATAGAGATCCAGGACAAATTTGTCAGGACGATGGACAAAAACACCCAAAAGAACTGGAGTCCAAACCACAGCATTGGCAAAAAGTTAGTGATGTACCGGCGAATAACGATTTCATCACGACTTCCTGCAACTTACGGTTCTTGGGAATATGTAAAATGTAGCCACCACGAATGCTGATATCAGCACTGCTGCAAATGCCAACCCAATCTCAAGATTGGCGTACGTCGTTACTGCTGCCAGTAATGGTGCGGATAGTCCGCAGAGCGTGATGATAATAAATGGTGTTTTCTTCTCTTCAAACGACCCTCTGTCAAATAAGCAACCTCTGCACAATTTCACCATCCCCGGTTCAGTATCTTTTCTCATCTTCTCGGGAATCCAACCAACCAATGTCGGATAAAATGGAGTCAGCGACAATACCATTGCAATCCAAAATAGTATATGGAAATATCCCGCATCGGATAATGGACCAACATACGATTGGGTTATAATCCCACCAAGGAGACTGCATCCAAATTTAAACGAGATAATGGATGATCCCGACTCAGGATGTAGGTGCATAATTTCAGCATATTTCCCCTCCCCCAATATATCTAATGTAGCCGCCTCATAACTCACGGCAGTAAAGCATATAACAATCATGTCCGCAAGGCGCCCCACAGCATTGGACCCCTGTTGTATTGCACTTGCGGCTGTACCGGAATGATATATTCCCAATAATGCCGAAGAGCCAAGCAAGCCAATCAAGATAGAATAGAGAGCAAAATACCGTTTGTTGTATCCTTGAATTGTAAATAAATCACTGGCCACCCCAATAAATGGCTTCATAGCCCACGGACTCATAATCATACTCATGTAAAGCTGTTGTCGTGATGCACCAATTCCTAATTCTTTGAAGAGTGGCAATCCCAATGACATGATTAATGAGAATGCACCCCCGCCAACACAGCAATTGTCAATGGCCAACCAGGATAAAAATCTCCATGAAAAGAAGCCCGATAGTTCAGAGAAGTATGTTCCGGTAGAACTGAAGGGGTGGCGCCATGTTGGCGGATGGATGGCGTGCGGTGTTGTTGTCTCGGCATTTTCATGAGTCGCCGAGGAGGTAATAGATGTATTTATTTCGTAGTGTGGCTCGGCGTCGTCGACGGTGTTGTCATGGTCGCGCACGTCATTATCATCGAGGAGGGGGGAGGTGTCAATCGTCGCGATGGCGGCGATTGAGGGTTTCATTGCCGTGAAATTATATTGTGGTGATGTCGAGGGCTGAATGTGGGCATGATAATTGTTGGATAGGGCGGCGATGGGTGATCAGTGATCATTCATTGCCTCAATGACATAATGAATGCTGAATGCTCAACGGCATCGTCATGTTGTCATGGTCATGGTCGGCACGTTCTTGCTGTTGCTGCAGGCTGCACGTAGCTTCTTGCTTCCTTGTTGCTTGTGCGTTGTGCGTGTGGGAATTCGTAGGAGAAAATGGCGGGAGAGAAAGAAAAAGGCGGGAGAACACTGGCGGGGAATCAGAATTCAAAATTCTACGTGATCCGCACTAATTCCCACGCACAACTCGAAGTTCTGGAAGATCGGCAGCGGCAGAGAGGAGCCCCTCGACCATGACACCACATCTCATGTCATGCACCACTCCATGACGAACAGAATTCTCCCCTTCCACTTCCACTTCCGCTTCCGCTTGCACTTCTCGCCGTAGGCCTCCCAATCCAACTAATACATTCATCATAATTATCAGCCACCATGCTCGTCCGTTCCATCGCCGTCGCCTCCCTCCTATCGAGCATCGTCTCTGCCGCCGCGGCAGATGATGGCCTAATTCGCATGAAGCTTCAGAAGCGTTCCGATCATGAAATGGTCGCTGCCCACTTGAAGCGCGAGAACGATGCCCTTCGTCTTGCCATATCGAACAACAATGGTGCCGTCGCATCCTCCCCCGTCGTCGCCTCCATCAAAACCAACATGATGATGCGCGGCTCATCTCTTCAGGCACAATTTGACGAACAAGTCGCCGCCGCTACTACCGAGGTCGAAGTGGGAGAGGGCAAGGCAGAAAATGTCATCATTAAAGATTTCTCCAACGCACAATATTACGGCACCATCCAAATCGGCACGCCGCCTCAAGAATTCACCGTCATCTTCGATACCGGCTCGTCCAATCTATGGGTACCCAAGGTCAATTGCAAAAATTGTGGGTATTGGTTCATCAATGGTGGAAAGAAGAAGTATGATGACACTAAATCTTCCACCTTTCAAGAAGATGGTTCCGATTTTCATATACAATATGGTTCCGGTGATGTTCAGGGCTTCTTCTCCGTAGACAATATCCAACTTGCTGATGATTTAATTATATCCAATCAAAAGTTTGCCGAGGTGTCCGATGCTGGTGGATTGGGTGCCGGGTACATTATGGGTCAATTCGATGGGATATTGGGATTGGGATTTGAGGGGTTGGCATTAGGGGATGCTACGACGGTGTTTAAGAATGCTATTGATCAGAATGTTGTGGAGAAATCAATGTTTGCTTTTGATTTGGGGGATGAGGCCGAGGGAGAGCTTACGTTGGGTGGCTATGGTGAGTGTGTTGTTTACTCTGTGACTCCATGTGCTGTGTATGATTGATTTACTTTCGACCAAGTGAACTCATTGGAATCTTTGCCTTCATTCATCGACAGACGAGTCAAAGTTTACGGGAGATATCACATGGATCCCTCTCTCCGAGCCTAAATACTGGCAAATCGAAGTGGAGAATATTCAAGCTGGTTCATTCTCCTCTGGTCCAACATCCGCCATTGTCGACTCTGGCACCTCCCTCCTAACCGGACCTAGTTTGCAAATTATGAAAATTGCCTCATCCGTCGGTGCTATGCCCAATATTATGGGAGAATATACCATTGATTGCAGCAAGGTGGCCTCCATACCCGATCTGGAATTTCACATTAACGGCAAGTCATTCACAGTTCCTGGAAAAGACTTGGTAATTCAGAGTTCTGGCACGTGTCTATTTGCCATGATGGGTATGGATATCCCAACCGGACCTCAGTGGATTATGGGGGATGTTTTCATGCGCCAATATTACACAATCTTTGACTATGGAGGTGAGAGAGTTGGTTTTGCCACGCCAAAGTAAGATGGATCTTCCCGAAATAAAGGAGGTCACTGCAAAATTCAACCACGATGTGATTTCTGAGTGTGGATGCGTATGGATATGTTAGAATTAAATAGTAATTGAATCTGTAGCCTTGACCTTGCATCAGATCAATTATTGGCAGATGAGATGATGTGGATTGCATGCGCTTCTTTGACTTTGACCCAATGCTCTATCTGGCAGGGCGCAGCCGGCGCGCAAAAATAACTGCCACGTGGAAGATTGACATCCTATGTGTTATGCCACGTGGAAGATGCCAGCACTGACGTCAATGATGGCAAATGACGGCAGGGGGGGGGGGCATGCAGCTCGAACACGTTAGCGATAGAGTGCAGATTCCATAGGTACATCAACGATCGAGACGAATAGATGGATGAATCATCATCTGACGATGCGATGAGGCTGCGAATTGAGAATCAGTGCATGATAGGCGGCAATTATTTTCCATAACCATACAATCTTATCTCATGATGATGCTCCAATTTGCCACGAAATCGAGAGTCTCTGTATCCTTCCTCCGCTGGAACAAACCAGCTTCGCATGGCCGCGCAACCTTTGGCAATGTAGCAAATTCGAATGTGAAGGCGAATGACGTCGCTCGTAGTAATCGCACATCCACTCTACCTTTATCATTATGGCTTAACTACGATACTAATGTGGGGTTCACTGCCACATGTATCAAGCCTGGGTACACCTCGCTGGGAAATCCATTCACCATGGCATTTTTGGCCAAGCGGGCAAAGAGCAGCTGCGCAGCTAGTATCAATCATGATGTGGATGGAGAAGATATCAACGGTGCTGCCATCATTGGAAGAACTCACGCCGGTGTGCTAGGCGGAAGGAGTTATCAGGAAGCATGGATGGTCAATCTTGGTAGGGGCGATGATGCGTGGTTGCCTGGACCGCGCAGTGCCGATTGGTTTACTGGATTACACCCTACGGTTTGTCCTGGTAAGTGCACATTATTATCTTTGTTTGCAAGTGAGATGTGATGGTCGCGATGGAAACAGCGTACCAATACTTTACTGTTCATCATGTTGTTGTGGATAATATGAACAGGTGTCGATGACAATGGGATTCTCCGTTCGCTTCCCCTTCCCAACCTTTCGAACGTGACACGTCAGGGCGCCAAAGATTATTTTGACAACTCGTGGACTTTGTTCGAGATGCTGTTTGCAGGGTTGAATGGAGAGGAAGCATTTTACAGGTGAGTGAAGTGTTTGGTCTACCGGTCTGACATCGAGTTTGTAGTTACTATTACAATAATCCATTTCATTTCTTTCACAGGCCGCCCGTCCATGGACTCCGTCATCCTCAAATCTTTTACTACGGTCACACGCCCTGCCTTTACATTAATAAGCTACGTGTCACGGGCGTACTATCCGAACCTGTCAACGCATACTTCGAATCAATATTTGAGGTTGGAGTAGACGAAATGCTTTGGGACGATATGCACAAAAATGATATGATCTGGCCGACTGTTAGTGAAGTATTTGAATATCGTAAACAAGTCTACGACACAGTTGTCGATGTAATAATGAACCATCCCAGCTTGGAATGTGCGGACGGAAAAGGCTTGACTGTGAATCAAGAGCATCCAATGTGGGCATTGTTCATGGGTTTTGAGCACGAACGAATTCACTTGGAGACGAGCTCTGTACTGTTTCGGGAAATGGGTATCGATTTAGTCCAACGTCCAGCCAGTTGGCCTGGGCTGCATCCGACTGCCTACAACAACACTTCCACAAGCTCCCACCCGATTGAGGAAGTAGATTATCCATCCAACAAAATGATTGATGTGCCTGGAAGAACGGTGTCGCTGGGTAAACCGATCGATTTTCCATCGTATGGTTGGGACAATGAATATGGCACTCGTACTGTGTCTGTGCCTAACTTTCAAGCATCAAAACATATGATTACCAATGGTGAGTTCTGGCAGTTTGTTGCTGAGGGGGGATATCGTAGGAAGGAGTTTTGGTGCGATGATGGCTGGTTGTGGCGATCGCATCGAAACTTGAAATGCCCCTTCTTTTGGCAATCGATCGGGCCTCAGGGATCTCATGAATATAAATTGAGAATGATCTTTGAGGAGATTCCAATGAAATGGGATTGGCCAGTGGATGTAACATACTATGAAAGCAAAGCGTTTTGCAGGTGGAAGAGTGAAAGGGATAGATTGCCGATGGCAAAGTCATATCGTCTTCTTACGGAAGCTGAGCATCAAGTCATTCGCTATGAACAACACAATTTAGAGGCTGCTCGAACTTCGGTATCAGCAGACAAAGTTATGGTAACTTCTGGGGCCGACTTTCCGAACGGGCCGACGGGAGCGAACTTGAATATGGCATATTCATCATACTCGTCAGTGGATTCCTTCCCGCCCTCTCACACGGGCCATCACGACACTATCGGCAATGCTTGGGAGTGGACGGAGGATCACTTTAACCCGCTCAAGAACTTTGAGGTGCACCACGTGTATGATGACTTTTCAACTCCATGCTTTGACGGAAAGCATTGCATGATTGTTGGTGGATCATTTATGTCCACAGGCGATGAGGCGTCGGTCTTTGCACGCTTCCACTTTCGACCACACTTTTTGCAACATTCCGGCTTTCGATTGGTAACATCTGATGAGGATGCGCCAGCGACACATCTGTTCCCGGGCACTTTTTCTGGGCAGGCTGCTGCTAGAGATGCTGCTAAGGTCGGACTTGAGACTACTGTGCAATCAAAGAGCAACGTTTACGAGACAGATGATTTGCTGAGTATGTATTTGGGTCTCCATTTTCCATTGTCAGGTTCGACGGGCATCTTGGAACACAAGAACT
The DNA here is from genome assembly GCA_036940085.1 of Discostella pseudostelligera. Lineage (NCBI taxonomy): Eukaryota > Bacillariophyta > Thalassiosirophyceae > Thalassiosirales > Thalassiosiraceae > Discostella > Discostella pseudostelligera. The sequence goes on from JALLBK010000036.1 coordinate 17,607, forward strand.
CTCCAATTCACGGGCTGCGCTTTCCTCAACGAGTCGCCGAACTGCTTTGTTCTCTGAAACCTGTGCGGACAAACAACCGTGCCCTGGACGTTGGGTGTGCTGTTGGCGGTTCTTCATTCCAACTCGCAAAATCTTTTGACCATGTTGAGGCTTTCGACTTCAGGTAAGTAAATACAATATGAATGCTCCTCCTCACATCATTCGCTTGTGATGATTAACTCTTGTATGCAAACTGTCAGTGAGAACTTCATTGCTGCCGCAAAGAAAATGCAAAATGGAGAAGAGTTAACATTTGACATTCCGATCGAAGGTGACTTACTTGAGAGAGTGTCTGTTGTTTATGAGTCTGGGGTCGATGCCACTGTGATGAACAAAGTCAACTTCTTCCGGGGTGATGCTTGCGCCCTTTTTGAGTACGCAGACGACAAGCAGGGGTTTGGTACATTTGATGGTGTCATTTTAGCAAATCTTCTGTGCCGTCTTCCTGATCCAGTGGCTTGTCTGAATGCAATGCCGAAGATTGTAAATAAAGGTGGGATTGTTGTGATAGTGACTCCGTTCTCCTGGTTAGAAGGTACGTTGCAGCAATGGACATTGCCCATTTTAAAGGTGTTGTAATTTCACACTGATTGTTATTTGCCCATAAAAGAATTTACTCCTAAGTCTAAGTGGCTAGGGGGCTTTCATGATCCGGCAACAAAAAAACAAAGGCATTCGAAAGATAAGTTGAAAGAAATAATGGATGGGCTTGGCTTCGAGAAAATTCATGAGGAACAGATGCCTGTAGTTATTCGTGAACACCAACGGAAGTATCAATACATAATCAGCGAGGCCACTGGCTGGCGGAAAAATTAAATATGCTTAAGCGTCGCCAGGTATCAGTGATTGACAAGTCTCAATGTGAACATGTGGCTCAAACCCTAACTAGTGTTGTTGAATTTTTCGAGCCATTTCTTCTTGGGAGTAGTCGGCCAATAGGGCCTAGCGTTTTTCTCCCAGATATTGTAATCTATTTGAATTGTCTCATTCATGTCAAACCGATTTCCCCTCCAAGCTGGAAATCTGAAGTCAGTTCCGGTCAGACAATTTTTGATGTCGTTGTACAGGCGAATGTCGAGCCTATTTCGAATGGTTAAATTGTTCAGTACTTCAGGTTCTATCACCAGTGGGTACAACTTGTTGGTATAATGTGACTCGGCCTCGCACCAGGGTGAATATTTTCTTTGAGATATGCCTGGTACCCCAAAAAAACGCTCCACTGCTGCGACATACTCCTCATTTTGGAGCATCTCTGATATGGCGATGAAGTTGTAACGAAGTAACTTGGCCTTCGCGACGCGGAATTGTTGTGTAAAAGGTACTATTCGCTCTCCTGGCTCTTCAGGTGGGTTCAGCAGGGGACACGATAGCCCCGCGAACCACTGTAGGTAGCATTCACAACCGCATTTGACCATATGAAAATATACTTTTTTATCCGGTTGCCCCGACCCCACGCATAGATTCGGACGATTATTGTTGTCCCCATAGTGGTTGCTCCAAGCCTCCAATGTGGCAGCATTTTCTTCGGTTGGCACAAATGTGTCGTTGTTCAAGAGTTGCTTGCAATTCCATCTGCCTTCGTCTGTATTATGAAATAGAGAGGCGGTAATTTATTATGTAAGCACCAAACAGGATATGCTTTTTCGGAACGGTACCAGCCATCTTACATTTGAAATGACTTAAAGACCTGGCAACCTGTGGAGACAGAAGAACCGAATCATCGTTCAGGAGGCGAAAAAGACAGCGTGAAATGAATATGTATGTTCTGCAGGCTCACCGGTTCCCTCAAGTGTGTCACATAAAATGTAGTTTCATCAACGGACCCAGGATCTTCTGCCGCAGTAAACTCGTCGGATGCAAATTCGAGTCCATGATGCGCAGCAACCTTCTGAAAGTATCTTTTCAGATTCGTTCCCTAAACCAAATTGTAATCAACGTACTATAGTGAGTACTATCATTCTGCAAAGCAATGGTGTGTTGCAACTCTTACTACTCACCCCTGCTTTTCGTGAGTGGTAAAAATAAAGCCGTGTGAACTTGGACGCCTCCGTCCAACTACCATCTGGAAGGGCTACTCGAAAATGAGGCTCACATGCTGGGGATGCAAACTTCGCAATTTCAGCATTTCTCGATAAAGATAAAAGGGGTGCTGGCGTCACTAACTCAACAGACCCTGATGAAGAGGAGTCAGAATAATGTTCATTGTTGGGCTCGAATTTCTTCAGCCACTCCTTTAGTGGCTTCTGATACCCTTTAATTGGATTCTGACGCTCCCAGACATCGTGATCAACCTGTATTGTTTCCTTCGTCTCAAATCGGTTATCATCCCATGATGGAAAATCATTTATCTCACTATCATCTAAACAGTCTCTAATCTCATGGTAAAGCCCAATATCAATCTCGTTCAGTTCTGTCAATGTATCGAGAGTCTCATTTTGTATCACCAGTGGAACCATTTCATTCGCATAATGAGATTCAACTTCACACCAGGGATGGACATCTCGCTTCGGAATGAGGCCGGGAACACCAAAGAAACGTTCCACCGCATCGACATAATTCGCATGTTGCAGCATTTCCGTAATCACTATCATATTGTAACGCAGCAACTTGTTCTTCGCAATACTGTATTGTTGTGTCATGGGCACTTCTTCTGGATTGGCTTTCGTTGGACACGAGCCCGAAAACCATTGGCTGTAACAATTCACTGCACATTCCGCCATCGCAAATTTCTGTATGCGCAAGCAGGATGCAGGATGATGACCATGACTTTGATTCCACGTCTCCAACTTTTGAGCATTCTCTTCCGTTGGTACATATGATTTGTTGTTAATCAAGTTGTCGCAATCCCACCGGCCTTGATCTGTGCATTAATGAAAGAGAGAATGTCGAAATTTAATGAGAGAAATCACAGGGAAGTGAAGAATAGCGCCATCGGCAACCAATAAATATATGCAAGACTTCTACAGTCCTTACATTTGAAGTGGCTGATGGATCTTGAAACTGGCTCTCGAAGATGTGTTACATAAAATGTAGCTTCATCATCGTGATCGTGGGAGCTCGGATCTTCCGCATTAAAATACTCTACTGCTTCGTATTCAAGTCCATGATGTGCTGCCACTTTCTCAAAGTATCTTCGCAAGGTTGTCCCCTGCGCACACAATCAATGGAATCGACATGGGACATCTTGGCGTTTTAGCTAAAACATATGTGTAAGTAACATGTACTGCAAATGATAATACCTCACCCCTGCTTTTCGGACATGGTAGAAGTAAAAACGCGTGAACTTCTTTGCATTTGTCCACTGCCCATCGGGAAGAGCCACCTGGAAATGTGGCCGACATGCCGGAGAATAAGGTACTAATTGCGCATTGCTATGATGATACCTCCCCAAAGGTTTTGATGGAGGTAATGATGTCTCATTCGGTGTAATCAGATAACGACTGAAGACAAATATAAATATGCACACAGAGCCCAAACTAAATGCTAGCAATAGCAATAGCCCGTAACGGAATGGGAGGCTTGCCCTTGTCGACGACGACGACGACGACGACGATGCTGCGGTCTTGGTCTGCATGCCGATGGTTGGACTGGACATCGCGATGAAAGCCGCAAATTATTGCTCGGGGTGTGCCCACAGGGTTCCGGAAGAACTCTAAGAATTGGCTCGTCGAATTACTCTACTTAGTGGGTCAGCGGCGAGGCATCAATGGCAACTACTACCATACCAGGCAATGGTATTGGCATTGGCATTGGCATGGATATGAAGTGTTGGTGCAACTCGACGATGGTCGAGCCTTCGCGCGCGCTGTTGTTGTGTGGGTGGGAAGTTCGCGGACGGACGGACAGACGTCGTCGGCGTCGCGGGGGCAAGTGGCGGGAAGCAGTGGCGGGAAGCAGTGGCGGGAAAGTGGATGCGGCGGGCGGGCGGGAACACGACCATGTCCATCTATGTCCATGTCATGATGTCGGATGTCGGCGGCTTAGTACCAGCTGCCCCTGTACTGAATAAAGGCACAATGATCAATGATAAGAAGACAACATTATTATGGCAACAAATATATCATCATCTTCGGCGGCGGCGGCGGCGGCACTGCATCTGCATTCCGACCTCATTATGGAACCAGATAGCTTGAACTGGAATCTGCTGACGCCTCCCTCTTCTCGTCGGCGTCGTCGTAGCCCACTGTCTGCGGCGTACATCGACAACGATGAGAGAAATGAAATAGGTGTCATTAAACTGCACCCATCCTTAAATCGCGTTGCCTATGCAACAACTCGTTCTCAATACATCAATGATGATACTTCTTGTCGGGAGGAAGGGGACATTGGAGAGACGAGAATCATAGTTCATGATATTGATTTCACCGACATGAATTGTACTACGAACATTGGCAGTGGAAAGAATAATCATCCAGAGATAGTGGCCTCGTTTACGCTACATGAACTTTGCTCGCAAATGAATGAATTTCGGAATGATCAGAATCGCATCATGAATTTGCGTGAGAGGAAGGTGCGCAGCAGCAACAACTCGTCCAGAACAATAACAAAAACCACTGTCGAAATGTTAGGTGGAGTTCAGAACATTGATTTTTTATCTTGCCATGCTAAAATTTCCAGGAAGGTGACAGATGAGGACGAGGATGGACCATTGAACCTGCAACACCTGCGGCTCATAATAGGATTCCGACAATGCGTTGTGGTAGTTTCCATCGATCAATCAATTGGGGACGCGCCAATTCGTAGTTCTGCTACTGCTAGCGAAAGCAGAGGAGAGACACGAGGGCTGCAGGTCATAGCATATATCGGCCCTGACAATTTGGATGGTACATGTGAGAATCATAATGAAAAGGATATGAAGAAATTGCCAAGCTCGTTTCCAGTGCCGATATCAGAAACCATATTCGCTTATGGTTGTTATGATGGTGGGATACGTTTTTATGACATTCGTCGGCAGAGAACAGGTGAGTGGGCAACTACTATTGGCCGATCATTGTATTGAAATAGGTATTTATTCACTCATCACCTTTATTGCTCATTACATTACAGTAAAATCGTGCCTTGGTCCAAGTCGGCGGAACAACCCAGTTGTGAAAATGTTGCTTGCAAATAAAGTTGGGACCAATAGCGATGCCGTGGCACCCTTCGTCTTGAGGAACAATCATATAAGACATCAAAATACAACAATTATTCGTCGTCCAAGGATTATCAGTGTGTCTACAACCGGTGATGCATATTTGTGGGAGCTTGAGTTATTGGATCTTGACAATGATGGAGAGGTTGTAAAGTTAAACGTCCCACCCCCGCTGGCACGCATGAATGGCTTGGTTGCGGCAGTCAGTGGTAGTGGCATGCCCGTGGTGTATCCTCCTGCCTTGTCATCTACTAGTATTGCCAGCCTCTCTCCATTGTCGGGTTGGGAACTGATGGATGAGGTTAACAGTCAATTTGAAGTATCCTACGACCCCCAACATGATGTATTTTATTGGGTATTTTCTCCTGACTGCATTGGAACGTCACTCAAACCCCAATCGTCTCGGGAAGAACAGTTGAATACGAATGCAGTTATGGTGTGCTGGAGATTCGCAGAGTTGACATTCGACAAAGGATGGCCACCGCCCTTATTGCCGCCACACTGTGTAGTACAGTTGCCTCGAACGAGAAATGGGAGAGTCTCTACGAATATGGTTGCTGGCCCAGGTTTCATCAATCATCAGTGTTTGACAACATTCTATGTAACTTCATCCGATGAACTCATGGTCGTCAAAGCAGACTTAAAGGGGCGTGATGAGCCAATCCACTTACAGAGCAGAGTGTCGATGCTGACAGATTTGAATAAAATTGCAAGTAATGACAAGAGAGGATTCACTTGCGTCAGCGTTGCAGCTTCGTCCAATATCAATCGACCTTTCGTTGCAATTGGAACTCAATACGGTGTATTATTCGGAGCAATTGCGCGAGAGAAACCTATTGAAAAGGAGCCGGAACAGCAGCATGCAAGTCCTTCATCGGTCCATCGGTTCTCCGACATCACATTTGAACAGAATTGGTCATTTTCCGAGGAACAACAGAGTCTACTTGCAGAGAGAATACACGAGCTAGAATGCCGCAACAAAGAACTTGAATTTCAACTCGATGAGATGATACAAGAAGCACATGACACTTTTTCCGACATGGAATGCAGTGGGTTGCAATCTCATCTTCATGACGTTCTTGAGACTGAACTAGGCACCGCATTAACGACAATTGAACGGTTGGAAAACGATTTCAATGTGAAGAACGAATCTTGTGAGGCACTGGAGAGGAAAGTTGAGAAATTGGGATCGAATCTCGATCGAGTCCATCAGGATTTAGTGCAAGAACGTCATATCCATCAAACAACAATGCAGAAGCTTGCAGCTGCAGAAGAAGTGGTTGCAGTGTCAGAGAAAGATGCAGCTTGTAGACGCTACGCAATGGCATTGTTGCAAGAAGAGTGCGATGATCTGCGTAGTGAAATTGTAGAACTCATTGACGATTCAGATACATGCCATGGTCAGAGAGTAGTCAGGTCGACGGAAAATTTGCAGAACGAGCTTTCAATTGCAAAAAAGGCAGAAGAGTCGCTTCGAAAGCACATCATTCATCTTGAGGAAGAAATGAAAGCCAAAGACAATGATCTCAAATTAGCAAAGCAGCATGCCGTGGAATATTCCCAGAAAAACAACGAGCTACTAGCGAATGTGGAGGCGCAGGAATTAGCACTAGAATCACTGGTGAACCTACTCGACCGTCAGCGAATCGAGGTACGAAAAGAAGGACGCAGCTCGGCATGAAGAAATCATTTTACTCAGGGAGCAATTGTCAGTTAGGCTGAATTGATTGCGATAGCAAAGATTCACCGTCCCAGCATTTAGCTTGTTGCGATGATACCTCTGCTTGCTGCCTTCACTATCTTCTTTACAAATGTGTTAATAATACCTATTCAAATTTGTGTGATGATGTGACTCTCTTGCATTCGACTTAGTGACCGTAATATCCCCTTCTCTGACTCACCCATCCATTCCACCAGATGACGATGCCCTACGAATAATCCTCGTCCACTTCTCCAGAACAACACTTATATCCTGAGTCATGAGCGTTCCACATCCACCCCAAACTAATCTATCCGGGATATCACGTAAATTTTCACCCACATATCTAACCGCCTTAAATCCTGCGCTACCATAATATCGAACTAGTCGTTTATGCTGATATTCGGCATCATCAATGGCTAAGAATTCACAGGTAGTACAACCAGATTCATACCCATGTAAAAAACAAATGTAAGCGATGAGTAACCCGGGGCCAAGGAAGGTACCACCCATTTTTTGTTTGGAGTTGAAGATTTCCATTCGATCGGCATGTAGAATTTTTCCACCCGGACGGATGAATCCCTCGACGTATCCTAGGATGGGAGTGTCATCGTTTGAGTTAGATGGCGATGACGCCGATGCTGATGAAGTCGACAATGCCGTTGCCGTACCACGATATCCCGGCCCCCTAACCGAAAAGTTGAGTTTTATCCCGTTATTTGACGCAAAGGTTGTTATTTCTTCAATGTCGGCAATTGTATCGCTACTCGGCGGTGTTGCCGATAATGATATTATCATCGTCGACGACGGCGGTATTGATGATCGCGGCGGAATTATAAATGCCGCTACTGAACCGGTTAGCGATGCTGCCAATAAGAGGCAATTCAAGAAGTAGAAGTACATTATCGCGACGACGCAATTATTCTTCACCATGTCTAGAGAGTAGAATGATGTCTGCCATGTCCATGCGCCATGGGCCATGGTCCATGATGACGACGACTGTGGTCGTGTGTCGGCCAGACGGAATGACGTACAATACGTATGTAGGTAGGTTTCAGGTTTCACACCCACTGCCACGTGTAGCCTTGATATTTCACATCAATGCTCCATGCTCCTCCCTCCTCATCATCCATTGGTGGCTCATCATGAAAGTATCCTAAGGAAGGCACCTCCATCAACATTGGGAGTAGCCTAAGTCGAGGTACCATAGAAGATAGCATTGTTCCCATTTTTGTTCATTGGACATTCGGTTGAGGGGCAGCAGCCGAGTGAGGTGATGAGGTCACGACCATGACTCACTACTAGCCGTAGCAGAGGAGGAGCAGGAGCAGGAGCAGGATGCAATGGTGAGTACCAGCACCATCAGGATGATCATCATGGATGAGGAATCATGCACCATGGTCATCATCATTGTGGCATTTGACAAGGGCTGTCTCATGGGTGAACAAGGTGATTGTACTAGTAATCTTGATGAAAATGACTGTGTTGTTATGTGTTCTTTGTGGGCTTGACTGCAGCAGCAACAGGATTCTGCTTCTTGAAAGGCTGCATTGGCTGTGGTATCTGAAGCATCAATGGGGAAGGAGTGGGGTTATTTGATGGTGGCAGGGTATGAGAGTATCTAATATCTATGTTGGTCACTTGTGAGACTTCTGCTGGTCACTGGACCACTGGCACTGACACTGGCTATGACAATGCTAATGTGTGAGGATGGAGGTGGCTGGTGGCCAAGTGATGGTGGTGGTGATGGTGAGAACAAAATGTAGAAGACACTGAGAGGATGATGAGGAGGAGTGAGGATTTCTTAGTTATGATGGAGGCTGATTAGGCTGGTGGCAGGGCTGTGGGGGCTTAGGATTTGGAGTGAGGAGGAGTGAGGACAAGCAAGAAGATGAAGAAGTAGGTCAGAGTGAATATGAGATTCATGCTGATGATGAGTACAAGCAGGCCCTGCCTGCAGACTGCAGAGTGCTGACCCCTGACCCCTGACCTACTAAGACCCAAGCAGATGAGGCCTGCTGTCAGTTACAACAGGTTACAAGAATGATTGATGGCTTGATTGCCAGTACAATACAAAAATGCAAGAGACAATGAGGGGGAGTTGGTGGGGTTCTGTTGCATGCTAGAGTGGATGAGGCTGAGTGTGGTAATTTGGATAATGTAAAATAACCATACTGAGGAGGTTGAGGTTCCTTGCATTAATGATCATCCTTGGAGTTTGGAGTGAGTGATCAGGATGCAAAGAACTGATGAGCCACAATGAGCCTGATGATGAGGAGGCTGCTGGTGCTGGACAGTTGTCCAAGTAAAGGAGGAGGAGTGATTCAACAAACATGCTGATGCTGATGCTGATGCTGTGGAGTGATAAACACTCCTGATCCTTGGGACTGAAGCATGAGGACTGAGGACTGAGGAGGACAAGGAGGCTGCTACCGGAAGGCTGAGGACAAAGCTGACGCTCAGATGTGCTTATGATAGACATTTCTCTAGCCTACTTTGGGCTTTGGAGGAGCAGCAGTGATCATGAAACAATCTGAGGATGACATGCAACAAGATGGACAACAAGCTGAAACAGAGGAGAGAACCCAGATCCCAAAAAGATGAGTGATCCAAGCATCAAAGTGCTACTATGTAGATGTAGTAGATAGGTAGGGATGAAGTTGAAGTTGAAGGGTTTGTGGGGCAGTGATGCAATTGTAGCTACCAACAGCACCCTACAAAGTGACAAGACAACCTGAATCTGAGGACTGCTGTCAACTGTCAAAGAAGAGTGAGGCACAAGAACAAAGGAGGACTGATGCAGACCAACAATGCTGATGCAGGCAATAATGCTGGTGTGGTTGATGAGGATGAGACACCACCAGGAGTTCAAGACAGAATCCAGCAGACTGAGGAGTGAGGAGGAGGATCATGTTTAGGATTATGATGCTAGTTAGTTAGAGGAGCAGCAGTTTGAACAGCTTGAAGCAATGAAGTGGGAAGCCCATCATGGTGTGAAGGGTGCTTCATGCATGCTGCCACAGGTTGTGATGGATTGGGATAAACAGCAGCAGTTCAAGAATGAGGAGCAGCAGGAACATGAGAAGAGAGCAGTAGTACTACCTCTCATCTTCCTCCTCCTCCTTGTGCTCCTGCTCATTCATCCTGAAGCCTCAAGCTGCTCTCCTGCATCATCATCATCATCTCATCCTCTCAGCCTGCTGATGAATCCTGTCACTTCTTAGCAAGAAGGAGCTGCTGCCACTCATCCTTCAACCTTGGCATTATCATCCTCATTCCTTTCCGTAGGTTCTTCACATTGCACCACCACCACTCCTCCTCCTGGTGATACTAACACCCCTCCCCAGACTAAGAGTATCTATCAATCCCATCCTGCCCTGATCCTCCTCATCATCATATTCCTGCTGCTCCTCCAGCAGCTATTCCTCGGCACTGTCATCCTTGTCATTGTCATCCCCTAAGCCTACTAAGCCTCCTGCTGAAACCTTCTGCTTAGTGCTTAGCAAGCTACTACTCCTCATCATCCTTATCCTTGGCATCAAGATCCTCATGCTCTCTATCCCCACTACAGCACATCACACAATGACTCCTACTCCTCCTCACTCCCTTCCTCAGCATCTCTGACAAGCTAATCCAGAATCTGGCAAAGTTCATTGTTTCTTGTTTCTCGTTCAAGTTTTTGGTGAAAATTGCTTTTGCTAAAATGTAAACTTTTTTGATAAAATGTCATGTTTTAAATAAAACAGTTCACTAGTTCTTGATAAAGTTCATTAGTACTCACAGCAATGTATGGCATTGCCATTTTATTCATTATTGCAGTATTCACTCTCCCGAGTTATTACATGATTATTCTACATACTTTCATTGACCTGGTGTTCACTCTCCCCTTGTTCTTATGTTGGTCCCAGTCATGGCATTACCATGCTTCCTGCCAGCAGCAGCTTTACTACTTGTTTGAGCATCTTCATCATCAGCATCCTCTTCCTCCTCACTCTCCTGGTTGTCATTGGATGATGAATCATCCTCACTGTCCTTCCTATCATGTTGGACTCTGCTACCACAATCATCTCTGAGGGGCGGACAGCATTCACCACCCGACCTGGTGTATCATCATCAACATCATAGCTGCTGTGCTCATCATCACTGTCAGTAGTAGCATCCACCCTCACCATCCTCCCTTCTGATGGAGCATTGTTTTCATTGTCTTCTGCTCTCATTTTCAACTTTCAACACATTGCGAATATTCTTCCGTGTCCACCCATCAGGGTACGCCACACCTGCCCCATCCTCCAACCAATAACCAATTATCCCAACCCACATGCAGTGAGTCAAAGTAAGGTTGCCCCTGATCAAATACCCTTTTCCAGTTCTTCACCCCCTCCTCAAAGTATTTTATCTTTTATCCCATTATTGTTCCAAGTTGTCTTGCCAAACTCATGCTTCTTACTCTCACCCCTGGTAAATAATGGCTTGGGCTGCTCCTTAGTGGTGTCGGTGGGATCATGACACCACATCTCATTGTTATTCTTGACGTTACAAATAACATAGGCCATATCACTGGGCCTGATCATGTCCAAGAAACATTTACTAGCATTTGCCTTCAAGGTCTTTTGGATGTAGCTGTTGGAGTGCAGCTTTTGGACGTAGTAAGCAACGATGTCATACTAGAGTGGGTATAGTGCTTGAGGATCCTTATTCTGAAGGAAACTTGACATCCCTTTGATGAGCTTGTCGGGATCTATATTGTCCTTGCTTGGATCGCCTAGCATGGTGCATTGGTACAGGAGGTATTAGACACATGTGTGAGAATAATGAAGATTACCAGCAGCAGGAGACATTCAAAATTCAAAATTCTCACCACCAAACCTCCTGCACTGCTCATCATCCTCATCATCATCATCATCATCATCATCATCATCATCATCATCATCATCCATCTTCATCTTCATCTTCTTCTTCATCTTCATCTTCATCTTCATCTTCTTCTTCTTCTTCATCATCTTCATCATCTTCATCATCTTCATCATCTTCATCATCTTCATCATCTTCATCATCTTCATCATCTTCATCANTGGAACCAGGACTTTAAATAATGATCATTGATCATTGGAGGCTAATTAATTCCGTGTATCGATAACGATAGCGATGACAGGCTTCATGAAACTATTGCTACCACTACTGCTGCTGTCTAGTGCCTTCGTCGTTCCAACGACGTCCAAATCTAAAAATCGTCATGAATCAGCGGCGGCGTCATCATCGCTCGAAAGGGGGGCGAGAGTGAATAAAAAATGGAATGCATATCATGGGCATCATGCGGAGGGGGTGGTGCAACGATCCAAGGGGACGCCTTCATCATCATCTCATCATGGGGCGTCCTCGGACCGCAGAGTCATACCATGGGTTTCCATCGCCATTTTGATGAACATCCTCTTCTTCTTTCGAAGTTTTGCTGCTCCCTTCTTTGATCCTTTGGTGAGTGGGTGTTATGTATCAATTCTTTCATTGATACTTTGTCAATTGTGTGTGCAACTCGCAACTCACTTGCCAATTTGTTAATTATGATATCAATTTCAATTGTATCCTTCTCTGTAGGGAGAACCACGCCAAGCCACCGCCTCCTCCGTTTACTTTTCATTACTTGCCTTCCTCTATCTTTGGTTAGCCTCCGTGACCGTACTAACCGTCCTTCCTCAGTTCTCTACCAATTACAATATCATTATTGCCGCGGCACTATTCTTCTACATGGTGTTCGTTAGCACATGTGCATTGTTGTTGGGTCGATTAGCCATCCGTGGCGCATACTACATTTGGTTATTTTGGAAGATTGGTGGTCGTAGGAGTAATCATTCTTTGGAGTCGAGATTATCGGGGTTACTTTCGACACTCTCTAGCTTTATTGGGCTGTTGCAAAGTACTCGGAATCAGCACAACGGGGAGAATGTTGTGAATGACAATAGAAAGGGTAGTCGAGTTAACTTTGCCCAGCAGCAGCAGCAGCACAACAAAAAGCAATTCCCAGTCCTAATCGCCTTCCATCGTCCATTCCGAAGATTGTTTCGAAGTTCCGTAGCCCTATCTGCAGGATTGTGCTTTATTTACTCCCACTGCTGGTCAAGAACACTTTCGGCATTTGATGTGTCAAGGAAGGAAGGTGGACTTGTTTGTCAGGCAGTCTTTCTCCCGATGGTCATGTTTGGTAGCTCTGCAGTCTACACGACGGGTAGAAGTAGTGACTGTCACTTGGATTATTCCTGTGCCGATGAACGATCGATTTGGATTTTGTGGGCAGCTGCCATCATTGGACATTTGTGGGCCTATGCCATGCATGAGTTTGGGGGAAAGCATCGTCATGATTACCACAATGGATCACAACATTGGTCAAAGCAAAGAGAGTATAGGCGTGGGTCCAAGTTCGGTGGCCCAGAGTCGGATCCTTCTTCGTCTCGTAGCAGCTGCTATGATTTAGATTCCCCAATTTATCGCATGGATAGCAATGAAATGATTAATGAAATGGAAGAGGAGGATGTTGCGATCGACAATATCACCAAGCGACAAAGTATTGGAGAGTCCATCTCGGCTACCATCCAAAAGTTTTCAAAGACCAAGCCGGAGCAACCGGAGGATGTATTTCCAATGGTCAGTTGGTACTCCAATGTGGTGTTTTCGACAGGCTTTGATATGTTGGTGTCGTTGAAGATATTTCTTGGAAGATTTGATGCCAGGAAAATGCAGGTAGCGCTACTGAATGAATCAATAGGAGATTTCGGCAAACCTCACAACAAAGCATCGGATAAGGTCTATGCAGAGGGCGTCTTTGATTTTAGTTGTGGTAAGCATTTTAGCAACGGAGAAGAGTCCGACGGCTCGCAAGAGCATGGGTTTTGGTTCGACTTTGTTTCTGATTGCGGTGACGGGTTCAACTCATCGTATCAAGTATCACGAATCCTTGCACAACCAACGCTCAATATCGCCACGGCCTCAATACCTTCGTTTGGGCGTAGGGCACTCCCTCGTGGAAAGCTGTTGATAAATGGAGGCGATCTTGCTTACCCAGACCCAAATTCACATAGTTACGAAAAGCGTTTCTTCCGGACGTTCGAGGACGCCATGCCGCCGCCACCATCCTTCCGCCGAGAGCACATTTCGATTCGTAAACCTGCCCTACCGGTGCAAGGGTGGAACAACAATGGTGCAAAAACAACTGCGACAGAGCTATCCAACTACGAAGGTCCATGTGCTTTCCTTCTTCCAGGAAATCATGACTGGTTCGATGGGCTGGCAACATATACCAGATATATTCTATCCCGAGACTGGCTTGGGGGGTGGCTCATGCCCCAACGAACAAGTTACTTCGCTCTGAAACTCCCACACGACTGGTGGGTGTTAGGGTGTGACCTTGCTCTTGACAACGATATCAACATCGAACAGTTTCAATTCTTTGCCCATTTGGCGGCGTCGATGAGGCCTGATGATTGTGTGATTATCGTTTCACATGTTCCTCACTGGGTCCTCAACGAATATGAAAATCACGCCAGTGACGATGCAAAAGAAACGCATCTGAGTGAGTTAGTACGGACTCATCTGAGGGGTAGAGTGAAGCTTCGTTTGGCGGGAGATTTGCATCACTACACTAGACATGTGCCAATAAGTGTTAAGAAATCGGCTACAGGAAATAGCCACCCTGTACTGATAGTCGCTGGCGGTGGTGGAGCGGTGAGTAATTTTATATTCATTTGTGTGAAGAGGTATGCCCGCCTTCTACTGCAATCTCACGTTCGGTTGTTTCAGTTTTTGCATCCGACACACTGCTTTCAAGATCAGATCAAAGTCGGCAAAGAGCGACAAGAATACTCGCGTGTTTGCGCTTATCCAAGCACTAAGATTTCGCGTCATCTATCGTGGCTTAACTTGTGGCAGGTTAGTACTGTCCTTTGAAGTCTGAAATCAATTATGTGGTTGAATCTTTCGCCTCTAATTGTTTATTATCTGCAGTTTCGGTGGAGAAATTGGCGTCTCGATATTTTATGGGCAATCACCCATTTCGGTATATGTTCTTCGTTCTTTCCTCTATGCGGGGTGTACGGTGAGATTTGGCCGCCTAAGATCAAATCAGCGCCATCCAACCTATCGCTTACAACGCTTCTGTCTCATCATTTGCATCGCAAGATGATTATTTGGCGTTCAATCCGACGCATCACCTTGGGTACTTGATCATGTGGGTTGTCCACCGAGTGATGCTGCTGTTCGTGTATATCTTCGTGTCAGGACGAGTGTCTCTTCTATTCACTCTGGTCATCATAGTCATTACATACTCCTTCACTGATTCATCGAACCTCAAATGGAAGACTCATTTAGGCTGGAGCATGGTACATGCGATGGCACATATTTCATCCGCGCTCATCTGCATTTTGTTCGTCGAGTGCATGGCAGAGTTTGTGGTGAAAGAAGGCCTCGTCGTTACTGAAAGTGCCGATGGAGCATCAAACGCTCAATTTTGTGGCACGGGCTTGGCAACTTCAATATATGACGAATACACTCTTCATTTTTCACATACGCTCGAAGACTTTCAACTCCTGAATACCACCAATTCAATTGCGCCGCCAGATTTGCTTCCCAATTGTCGGTTCGACGAGAAATTGTACAGTGTGGTCTCGAGTACATTTAGTTGGCTGTACCATGAAGCTCCCTTTTTGAAGACTACGTTGGCCGTGTTCGACCTTCCGGGTATCATCGGCTCAACTCATGTTGCCATGTGCGACGCCCTTTGTCCATCCTCTGGCGGTGGCTTCCGCTCCGATATAGGATGCACCTACTCCCATGTATTTTTGAAGTACCAGCAGCTAGATCGTATTACTATCATCAAGTATCTATCGTCCATCGCACTCTACTTTGTGATCTTTGCAGTTCCGATTGCGGGGAATGTTTTTGGAACGTGGCTGGCTATCAGCTTGAACTTTTTGAATTGTCAATTCGATGCTGGCTTTTCAAGTCTACGGATGGAACACTGGAAAAATTTTCTTCGGTGAGTAGTTTCATTATTATTGTTGCACATGTCCTACTTCGACATTCTGCTCAATGGTTTTACGCTCATCCACTGTGATGTCAACATAAAATGAAAAGCATGCATATTGACGAAAATGGTGATCTGGAAATATTTGCTGTTGGATTAAACCGTGTCCCAAAGAAGTGGAGGAAGGACCCATCTTGGGATGGTGTTGAAAAGGAACATCATGTCGCTGACGGTAATGATGCCTCGTCGGCAACTCCACCATCATGGATGTGGGAAACACCGAGCAAGTGGATACCATGGCGTAACAGTGACAAATTTGCACCACAGATTATTGACTACTCGAAGATAACGAAACTTGGTAGCGCAACCGCCGAGAAGAAGGTCAATTAGTGAACCAGCACAATTGCAGATGCACCAACCTCCCCACCCAAAAGATGTACAAAATTAAACCTTCCGACATTATTTTTTGTTTGATTCTCACTTCTTTTGATGCTTACTGCGGCTGCAAGCTGTGTAGATGATATCTCTAGAATTCATTACCTCCTCGTAATTCATTGCCTTGCTTCGCCACCGATCATTGAGTGATCGTATAGAGTCGTCTTAAGAGTATTAGTAGCAGGGCGGCGATCAACGTGGATCCACTTTTCCCGCCATTTTCGCCATCGATCTTCGCCAAATTAATCCCGCCATTTCTGCTAATGACCGTTTCGCCAAATGGTCTTCCCGCCATTTTCTAACGGTCATTAGAAAAGATAAGAACAAGAAAGAAGGAGAAGATGGTCATAGCCGCCGCCATCTTCACTCTTCATCATGACAGACATTGCCGCTGCCGCCGCCGCAAGCACCGGCCCTACTATCCTACTATGGCGCACACTTTAATACCTACTCGCGTATCATCATGACGACGACGACGATGACGACGACGGTGACGCATCATCTGCTTGGTGTGAAATGATTGGTCGACATCAACGCCAGCCTGAAAGTGGTGGAAGCTGGAGGGTTCCTGGTCATGACGATGAACCACCGCCGCAGCAGCGACGACAACACTCCAATACTTTCTCCGCGGATGCTCCGTCAATGAATAGTTATTATTCCCCACCACAACAACAACATCGGCATTATCTAAACAATAGCAATTCTATTACTGGCAATGGTGGTGGTGGTGACGACAACAGCAACAACTTCTTTGATCAACAGCAACGTAATGAGCATGAATTTACTACCTCCCGTCGAACCAAAAATTCTTGGCCGCAATCCTCGAATAATGGCCACCAATCCAATTCTACCCTGGGAATACTGTTAACAATACTATTTCTCATATGGGGATCATTTTCTGGATCATCATCCTCCTCCTCCATTCTCGATTCGACATGGAATTTTGCAGCGTCGACCATACCAGGTTTCTCTCGTCTTGCGGGGGGGACGAAGCTGGGCCGACGATTATCTCGTGGTCTGGGCAGCAGTAGCAATGATGATAATGATGGGGAAGATTTCATTCGGCCTGATTTTGTCTATGAACATCCCTACGTCTCCAGCTCGTATTACACCTCAACCAAAAGCATTAAAACCTTGTTGGCCAACGAAGAAATTCAAGTGAAGAAGAATTTACTATTAGCTGCCGAGGAGGAGAGGGAGGCTGCCATGCAGGCAACAGCAATAGGAGGAGCGGGGGGTAACAAGAGAGGAGAGATTAAAACGCGATTGGCAATTGTACGGCCCTTTTGTGAATTTGATGCCGAGGCCTTACCTTCGACATTTAGTTGTTGGAATGGATTGCCACCGTGCAAGGCTGCCAGGGAGGATATTGGTGATGATTATGAGGATGAGAATGAAGAGGATATGTATGAACTCAATATCGATGGAGAACTCGTGGCCTACAAGAGAAACAGCAGCTTGGGAGGAGGTGGATATGATGATGATGAGGAGGATCGGCATTTGTTCGATTTTGTTGGGAGCGATGCCATGAAGAATGCCGTGGCCGATGTCTTCTTATTCTACTCACAGACATTTTCAGAGAATGAGGTGGCCATCAAGGCGGTGGATACCATTATTGATCAATTCTTCGAACCGGGCGGGTGGTCTCAATGTTTTGCCAACATTTATGCCATTGAGGCTAATATCCCCCAGGAGTTGGATTTGTACATTCCAAGTGCGCAAGAGGAGTTGTACAATTGGGTAAATGGACCGAATCGACAGTATGAGGCGGCATTTCGTATCATTCAGAGTGGGGAGTGGGGAGAGTATGATGGATTCTATCTGATGGAGGGTGATTCGGTACCGATTAAGGCCCATTGGTTGGATGTGGTGTTGAGTGAGATTGAGAAACATAGACCGTTCGCCGTCTTGGGAGCGTGAGTGACAAATTGACTGACTTGCATCATGGAGCAATTGCGCTTTTCGACGTCGCCTCTAACAGACGTGCTACTTTTATATCTCTCATTTCGGCTTGTGCAGTCAATATGATGGAGATAAATGGGATAATTTCTACGAGAAGATTCCGATTTCACTCCTACACCATACGAACGGCAATGCCATCTACAATACATCGCATCCATTGCTTGAACGTCTCGTGGGTCAATTGGAAATTGAAGCACCGTGCCCGTACAACTCCATCCCCTACGATTATCGCATGTCTCAAATGTGGGTGGAAGGCACGTTGGGTATTGTCCCCACCCTCGCTCCAAAGATTATGCTGAATGAGGAGGGTGAAAATATTACCTTGTCGAACAACCTAGAAATGTTCAGGAAGTGGGCGGACATTTGGGAGAAGGAGAACCCCTACAAATTCACTCCAGTAATCCATAACTACGCAGCAACGAATCTAATACCACGCCACCTTGGTCCTGAATACATCATCCACGGAGCCAAATTGTACTCTCCATGGGACCCAACAAAAACGGAAATAACATTGGTGATCTCCGAATGGTTCTATGATCGATCGTTGCATTTAATCAAGAACTTGGATGAGAAGGATCATCCATTTTCCCAGGTGGTAGTCATGGTTCCTCCCGTTGCTGGAGCGCGTGAAGATTATGATCAGTTGACCAGCATTCCGGTGCGGACACAACATCGAGGGTCTCCAGACTACATGGACCTTTGCGATGCAGAAGTGACAACTGATTGGTTTATGATCACGAACTCTTACCACCAGGTCGCTCGCCATGTTGATTTAATGTTTACGCCCGGGAAATTCCAGCCCGTTATTCCTTTTACTCCGGCGACGTTGGCATTTTGCTTCAAGTTTCCGTATTGCAAGGAGACAATCAATCTGGCCCAGGTAAGTACGTTGCATTGATAGATGGACCATTTCAATTGTTGCATTGGTTTGATATGATCTCATCTTCTTTCTTACTTTGGATATTGCATTCTGACAGCGAATCAATCCAGGCCACGACAAAGTCATACTTGACATGGACATGCTGTACCATACCGAATCTCGCAATGCCTATTGCAAAGAATGGAAGGAGGCTAACGGCGAGGAGGGAGAAGACCTCTACAAACACCAACAACGGCGGCTCATGTTTCGAAAGAAAATCATTGGCCCATCAGGTCCTACTGGAACTTCCTACTTTGCATGGATGGTGCGAGAGAAGAAGGATGACATGTACAAAATGACAGATCGATCGCTTTACGGAGCAAGGCCTCCTTTTATCAAGGTCTTCTCTAAGGAGGAGAAACTTGATGGCATGTCAGCAGATGAGCGAGCCAAACGTGTCGGGATGACGTTGATGGATAACACGACGGATTGCAATTGTGGAGCGTACGAGACGGAAGTTGAATGCACTGAGTCAGGTATTGGATGTTTATGGCGGCCTCTATTTGAGAGTTGTCATCCGCCCGAGTTGATTGATGGCAGTGAACCGATTTGTCCATCTACGGAAGCCCCAACCATGGCCCCGACAATCTTCCTTGAAGATGAAACTGAGAGCCCCTCTCCTGACGTCGTGCCGCCCCCGGAAGATGATGTAGGCCCCGTCCCTGAAAGCGATCCATGGTATATCAGCATGTTCAAATCTAGAGAACATGATGCGTACACGTCCGAAACCAATACCACGGAAGATTTTACTCTAATGGCGGATGATGATGACGCAATCCCTGGATCAGAAGCTGGTCCTACACAATCTAGAAAACTCCAGGCGGACTCCTACGATCCTTTCTATCAAACAAACTTATTTGCGGATCCACGGCTGGACACTTCTGATGTACCGAAACGGAAGTTGCAAACCAAAGTACTCGACGATTTGTACGTCACGAATGCTCAAGCTCAAAGAGATGCGACAACCCTGCCTATGAAGGTGTGCAACTCATGGAATCCGACCATAGTACCTCGGAATCGAACAAAATCAAATATATGGGATGGACCATCATTGGATCCTGAATCGAGATCGTTTTCGGCAATGTCAACCTCTCGTCCGAGGAAACTCTACGGCTCACATTTACGGCTTCACCATCTAACGTCTCGGGAGCAATTTCCAGATTTGCTTAACATTTTGGACGACTCTTCTGCGATGAAATACTCTTGGCAGACTTTAACTGTCCCGATCAACATACCTAAATATACTGCATTTAGTGATGGTCGTAAGTCCAATGTTCCACTGGACCCACCTGAAATTGAGCACAAGACGTTCGTCAATTATGAAAATGATAACTACCAGCCTATCCGGATCACATTCGCAGCTGATCATTTGCTTGATTTTAGCATCTTTCACGAGTCATCGAACAAAAATGAGAAACGATCGCAGTCGGTTACTATGGCTACGATTTCAAGGATTGAAACATTGACTGGGGATATTTTGCCAGCTGTGGCAGAAACTTGGGCTAGTGCGATCTCTGTCCTCCAGTCCGATGACAACATGTTTCCATACGGCCATAAATGTGGAGCAGCAGAGATTTCGTCGCATCATTTGTCACGAGGATTTCCAGATACTGATATTGTCATACACGTGACTGTTGATGGGCCACAGTGTTACAACGATGCAAATGCACTGAGAATCGTTTCGTACTCCACTGTTTGCTCATTTGACCAACACATGCGTCCGATCTCTGCGAACATTGATTTGTGTCTTGAGAATGTAGATTTATCCTTCGGAGATGTTTCTGACAAGGAGAGTCTTCGCCTCACTGGTACATTGACTGTAGAGGTGGGCAAGATACTTGGCCTGAGTCCAGCTCTTTTTCGGTACTTCCGCAATCCTCTAACGAAGCAACCGTATGGATCCACGGAGCGGACCGTTCGATGTGTTGATGGTGCTGAAGAGACCCTTTTTGTTCCAAATATACTGCAAAGTGCTTCGCTTGTTGAAGATATTGGAAGGTGGGAAGTGACGACTCCGACTGTGAGGCAGGTTGTTCGAAACCATTTTGATTGCCAGAGTTTGCTCGGTGCTAGGCTTAGCCAATCAGGTTCATCGTCATGTTTTGGTGACTTTTTCGATCCACGATATCATTTCGACGACAATCTCGCTCCATCAGGGGGGTCAGCTGACATGGCATACTCATTAAGCCCGCTGACTTTGGCGCTACTCGAAGATTCTGGATGGTATCGCGTAAATTTTGAGAAGTCAACCGTTCCCTTGTTTGGACGGGGCGCCGGATGTGGTTTCGTCGAAGGCAACTGTGTTGGGCCACCTCAAACCAAATTACCCGACTACAGCCAAGGATACTTTTGCAATGATCAAGATAGAAATATTTCGGGCCATCCATCAGGTTGTGATTATACTCATAATCACAAGGCAGACTGTATGAGATTTGAAGAGTCCGAAGCGAGCAATTGTCCCTTGCAAATAGAAAACATCAAATCTTGCTCCGACCAAGCGAACACTCCGTCCTTCACTGGCGAAGTCTACTCCGTCAATAGTCGTTGCTTCGTAACAGACACTCCTTCTTCCATTTGCTTAGAATCATACTGCAACTCCATCGACTCAAAAATAGATATCGTTGTGAATGAAAAGGTCTTCCAATGCGACTACGAAGGACAGGAAATCAATCTCGGTCAAGAATATACTGTAAAATGTCCGCGACTTGCTACGGTGTGCCCCCACCTCGTTTGCCCCGCAAATTGTTCAGGAAGAGGCGTATGCGATTATTGTCTTGAAGTACCGCAGTGTCTTTGTGAAGATCCTTTTGACAAGACAGCTGGATGCTACGGCGACATTTCTCAGGAAACATGACAGTAAGTACGACGCGGCTTTGGAATCTACAGCTCGACAACCTTCCTAAATTTGTCTGCTTCCCCCGACTCCATGAAGTCTTTTGCTCTGATGAGCTCCGATTGCTTGTGGCGTTCTTTGAAGAAAGGATTCTCGCCTGGGGAGTACGTTGGGCAGTCGTAACAACCACGCTGAGGACAAGATGCCGAGCCTGGCGACGAAAATCAATCAGAGATACTCCTTAATAAGTGTGGACCCGGCTTTATCAGAGAAATTGACGATAAGTCACTCACCATGGCATTTCGCCTTCAAATAGTGGTACCATGAGCTCTTGTGATTAGCATCACTGTCAATTCCGGAAACGTGAAGGGCGGTGTGGCTTCTACCTCTGCCGAAATGTCGGTGGTCAGATCTTCCGTCACCGTCGTCGCGAGATGACTCCATCTCTTTTAACTCATCATATGACATGAAATGCATGCAATTTACCGGGCACGCCTTTTTTGTTTGTTGTAAGGGGGTTCAAGAATAGTACCCAGAACAGGTGAGGGGTACGAAAATCAATGGTAGTAGACCCTAAATGTTAACATATCACAACAGCATCTTACCATGACAGCACTCTCGACATCAAGCGTCGAACTTTGATAGAAAGTTCTAGCTCTGCCGGTGTCTTCGATCATTTTGAATGACGACGGAGAGATTTGGGCACACTGGTAGTTGTCGCAGAAATGATTAGCAAAAGCGGGAGAGTATGGGGCAAAGGATGGGAAGCAACATCTCACCTGTGCGCAGCCGATACAAGTCTCCTCATCAATGAAGACGAATTGTCCATCTCTCATCCTCCGCGGAGTCTTTCCATCCGACGTCATCTCTACCATTTCATGGCTGCTCTTCTCCCTCTTTCGAGGCGCTCTTCCATTTTCCTCATTCCTTCCATCATCCTTCAAAAAATTCCACGCACTTTCTACTCCCAGCACATCAATATCATTGTCCTCGATCGACATTGCATCGTGACGGCGCATCAATCGCTCTTCGTAGTCGTCGAATAACTCACATTCGTCCATCAATTGCGATGGCATTCGTTGTTGCGACTCCTCCATCATATGTTCCATTTCCAGCAGCAACTGCACGCGCTCCTCCTCAGCCGGGGAAAATATACCATGCGCCTCAAGATCACGCCAAACCAACGGTAGTGAGGCATGCTTCAGTAATTTTTCAGTGTTCTTCCTTCCTGTTACTAGGACGCCAATGTCACCTCCGTCATGCATTGACGCCGAAGATGATGTCATTTTTCGATTGTATTGATTCGCATCCTTCGTCACCAGTATCTTCCTCTGCGAAACATCACGAATATAGCCCATCCATGCTATCTCCAGATACAATGTTCGGAATTCGCTCAAGGTCAACCGTCCTGAACCATGGTCATTGGAATAGCGGGATAGTAGTAGGGATATGCTTGGATCGTAGGGACCGATGGTGATAGCGGGATGGCTTGTTTTAGGAGAAGATGACGATGATAATGTTGTGGAAGTGGTGGAAGAAGAAGCGAACGGAGAAGAAATGCAGGTGGTCATCCACCTTGCGATACCAGCACGATCCATCGCCCTATTCCTTTCGAGTGAAGAAGCTGTGCCATCCGCAGTTGCATCTCCTTTGTGTCCAATACCTCCTTCGTTCGTCTCCAGGGTGACAGAATAGGAATCGAATATCGTATCAATTGCATTCAAAAAGAACGGTGTCGCCATGGGTTGTAACGGTGTCGGCAAAAATAGGCTCCCATCAATAACATCACCATTCCGGGAAATCGTATTCTGCATGTCTTCGTAATCTTCGTTTTCGCCTTCCTCCTCCATCAATAAAAACTTGGGATTGTATTTCATTGCATCCGTCAATTCTGGCAATGCCTTCCCCTGCGATATGAGTAGTTGTTTTGGTGATGCATTGCATCGTATCATGTATGCAATTTCTTCCTCGTCATCCAGCATTCCATTTGTTGTCGATTTTGTTGCAGTGTTGGTAGCAGCAGTAGGAGTAGTATCGTATAATTGCACGCCACCATGACCATCGTCATAGTAGGAATTGGTCAAAATTGTCTCAATGGCCGATTCGGCAAAGTCGTTGTTTGCGTAGATGTCACCTTCATGATGTGTAGAATACTTCTCGTCACCAATTACATTCGGATGATTATCGTCGGTTATTCGTTCATGATCGTTGTCATTATCCTGGGAAGCACGATCTTGCCATCTATCAGTTGTTACTGGAGAGATGATAGTAGTATCTTTGTCGTTGTGTACTTGTGTTCCTCCACTATTCTCCCATGAGGTTGAAGTTGACGACGACGATGGTGATGATGCAGCCATTGCGTCAAAAGATGCAGAAACAGCAGCAGCGGATAGCTTGGCCCAATCGTCGGCTACATCCCATGATGACGATGATGAGGCAGTACCGGCGGCAGTAGTAGTAGTAGTAGTAGAGGAGGAGGAGGAAGAAGAAGAAGAAGAAGAGGGAGAAGATGATGCTTCGTACTCGCCATCATCTTCAAAGAATATTACATGGGCAACATCTTCATCGTTGGCGGTGATGCCTGAGTTGTGCGAAGACAGTGGCCCCACTTCTATTGATGGAGTTTTGGAATGCTGGCCAATAACAACATGATCATGACAGCTACAACTACGACAGCGATGATGATGCTGATAATGATGAAGTGTTGGCTTCACGACGAATGATGAGAACGATGCTGCGCCAAGAATCTTCCAACTGCTGATGTTGCTATTGCCGCCGCTGCCATCAAAGCTGCTGCTATTGATGACGGATAAAATGACGATTACGGCGGTGACGATAGGCGCCATTGATGCCGGTGTAGAAGTAGATGGATGACGGAATGGCATGACAATTATCCTCATGGTGCCAGATGAGCATAATATTATGATGCAATCGATGAAGGAGCGAGATCGACGCACCATCGACTTTGACTTCGATGTTGATGGTGGGTGATGGTGATGCTCTCTTTTGGATGTGATTTCTATTGATTCCTTCCTACGTGACGTCAGCCGCTTCGGCAGATGGCTTCCTCTTTCCCGCCATTTTCGCCCTTCTTGGCCTTCTTGGCCATTCTCGGCCCTTTTTGGTGTTTCTCGGCCCTTTTCCGTATCGGCCCCATTTGGCCTTTCTCGGTCCTTTTCTTCGATGAATGGAGGGGTGACAATGGTCAATGTAATGCTAATGAAATAATAGTATCGTATTACTCCTACCAAGCAGCGTTCATTAGAAAAGCAGTAGATATAGAATCAATCACAGGCCCGCAGTAGTTCTGTTTGTAGATCTTCAAATATGAGCTCTGCACGAAGTTATCCCAAACGAACTCGCCATTCCGCAGCCGCCGCTGGTGGCACCATCGGAACCGGCACTTCCTATGCCCAACGACGAGGAGGACGCCCACGTCGTAGTACGGGTGACATAGCCAATACTACTGATACTATTGGTGGTGATGATAATGAGAATGATTTAGATTTAGATGTTGATGGTGTGGAGGATGGAGCTGCATATATGGGTAGTGGTGGTGGTGGCATTTCATATTTGCCATCATCCTATGGCAGTTTGCCCAAACGACGAAAAATCAATGCTCTCCATCCTGGCAGTGGCAGCGGCGCCACTACTGCCAATCAACGTTGGGTCAAAGTCTACCGACGTCCCATGGCACCTACCGATGAACCCTATTTTGGCAGTAGTCCCTTTGCTTCCTTTACATTGCCAACTTGGGTGAAGTTGCAAGATTTGACCATGGACGAACGGGCGGCTTATGATAAGTTGGAAGAAGAAAAGATGAAGAATAATACTACTGCAAAATTAGCACAAGATGCGGGAAGGGAGAGGGAGAGCAGTAGTGATGATGCAGTGGTGGTGGTGGTGGTTATGCCATCAGCTCCAGTAGTGGAGGCGGGGGAGGCAGCGGCTCCCACTGACAAGGAGGGGGTTGACAAACAACATGAGACACCATCATCTACTAATGTCGATCCGTCTACTAGTATTGCATCTGCTAATCCTAGCGCTGTTGCTGTCGTTGATGAAGGCACAAACACTCCACTCATGATGATGAATTTGGAAGGAGAAGTGAAGTTGGAGAATACAGCGATGCAGGAGGCTGGTGTGGAAGATGGCGTCTCCGAAGTGCCAGTGGAAACGTCATTACCGAAGGTGGGAGAGGAGGTCAATAATGATATGGAAGTTGCAAACGATGATACTAATCATGGTGGTGGAAATGGAATCGATGGTAGTATTGATCAAGGTCGAGTTGATGATGATCCGTCGGGATATAATGCTGAGGAGGAGGCGGAGGGAGATGAAGACGACGAGGACGAGGAGGACCAAGAGGAAGAGGACGATGAGGATAAGGAGGAAGGGGGCGATGATTTGGCTCAGAATTCATAAGTATGTCAATCGGTAAACCCTTACGATTGGATTATTAACAATTTCATATTCAAAGCATCATGTCCGGCTGTAATTCATCCCTGCCGTTCAGATAAGCCTTGGAAAGGCGCGACGACGAAGCAGCCGAAGAGCCAATGCCACCACTTCCATCATCGACTTCTACCATTAATGATGCACCATCCTTATCGCGCACAATCACAACAGTTGGACATCCTATCATGGAATTTTCTACTCGTCCCATGTCTACTGTTGCCCGATCACCGTCTACTAGAAACCCTCGAACTATGGCATCGCTTACCGCATCCTCGAATATCCTCTGCGCCGCCCGCCTCATAGGCCGTGCACCAAACTGGGCAGCATTCATGGCTCCGTCACTCATAATGGACTCTATAATTGACTCGGTTGCGACAAGTCTAATCGATCGTTCCTTGTATGCGCGTTCAATGGATGCATCCACAATGGCAGTAGCAATGTCACGTAGATTGTCATCATCCAGTGGAGAGAAGACTATGATCTCATCGATTCTATTAAGTAGCTCTGGCTTCATCTCCTTCTGGAGCTCCTCCTGGACAACTTCTGATAGGGCCGAGTATTCTTCTGCGGCAATCATTGATTCTACCATTGCGCTATCATCGCCATTCAGACCCTCGTTGCCCATGACGAATTCCTCAAAAGTTGTGGAACCTTCTTCCCCGCCACCTCTTCGCTTCTTCTTCTTCCGAATGCCAATATTTTGCGTACGCTGCAGTCTTTGCTGACTGACCAATTCCAGTATCTGTCGACTGCCCACATTGCTCGTCATTACCAAAATTACATTCTTAAAGCAAATTGATCTCCCCTTTCCATCCGTCAAGACACCATCTTCCATTACTTGGAGCAACACATTCAAAACATCGCGATGCGCCTTCTCAATCTCATCCAACAATACCACCGAGTGAGGCGCCCTGCGCACCGCCTCTGTTAGCTGCCCCCCTTCTTCATATCCTACATAGCCCGGTGGTGGGCCAGTGAGCCGTGAGGCAGTATGCTTCTCCATATACTCCGACATATCGATACGTATCATATCCTTCTCACTTCCGTAGTACTGCGCTGCCAACGACTTTGCCAGCCAAGTCTTTCCGACCCCAGTGCTGCCGCAAAATAGGAAGGATGCCACGGGTCTACCAGCATCGCGTAGTCCGCTGCGTGCACGACGGACGGCGCGTGCAATGGATTTAATGGCACGTTGTTGTCCCTTCACCCGTTCGGCAAGAGAAGATTCAAGATCCAGCAATGTCGAGGACTCTGTCGATGTTAGCTTCCCAATGGGAATATTCGTCCACTTGGATATGATTTCGGAAACGTCCTGCTCCGTAACCTCCGGTAGAGGACTCATGGGAATAGATGTGGAATGAAAGGCGTGTTCCATTTGTACCGCGGCCCCAGCTTCGTCCAGTAAGTCAATTGCCTATGAAACAAAAAGATCGACAATGAGTAAAACATTCATTGCAAAAGGGTAGAAAGCAGCCGAACGGTTGCGCACGCACCTTATCAGGAAGAAATCGATCTGTAATGTATCGTTCACTCAACTTGGCGGCCGCAACCAAACTATCTCTCGTATATCTCACACCATGATGCGCACCATACTTCTCCGAAATGGCCTCCAAAATTGCCACAGTCTGATCCACTGTGGGTTCCTTCACCAACAGTGGCTGCAATCGACGTTCCAAGGCTGCATCCTTTTCAATGTATTTGCGATATTCGGATATGGTCGTGGCACCAATGACTTGCAGCTTACCCCGCGCTAATGCCGGTTTGAGCATGTTAGCAGCATCGATACCACCCTCGGCAGAACCGGCGCCTACTAGGGTGTGAATCTCTGCATGTGTAGTTTAGTGTATGTCACGGAGAAGAGGAGATAACAAAGAAGGAAATGATATGAAAGACGTCGATAGACTGTACGAGATGCACCACAAAACATGAGCACTACTTACCATCAATAAATAAAATAGTCGGTGGCGCCCTCTCATCAGTAACCTCCTCCACAATCGCCTGCAATCTCTCCTCAAACTCACCCCGATACTTCGTCCCGGCCACCAAATTCGCCAATTCTAATGATACTACTCGATGATTCCGTAATTTGGCCGGACACAATTTGGCCAATTGTTGAATCATATTCACCTCTTCTTGCTTGGTAAACAAATCTTCTCCATTGGTCCCACTATCAATACTTCGATCGAATAATTCATCAAGACGTTCCAACATGTTAGGTGCTGCCAATATCTGTGCCACGCCCTCAGCAATGGCCGTCTTTCCTACGCCAGGTTCACCCATTAGACAAGGATTGTTTTTCCGTCGACGGACTAATGTACGAAGAGCCGATTGGATTTCGAGATCACGACCATGGACAGGATCTAATTCCATCCGGGTGGCTAGGTCGGTTAAGTCGGTACCTACATCATTCAAGGTGGGTGTGGAGGATTTTTTGTCAGACACACCGGTTACCAATTCACCACCACCACCACTACCACTTCCACTGGAAGGATATTTCATATCCATAATCAATCGCCGACAAAATTCCGCTGCCGAAAATGTGGAACTATCCCAAGAAACACCCTCCATACGTAAAAACACTGCCAATGCGCCACGAGCATATCCTCGTTCTTCGACACTGGCGTCAATTTCATCGGGGACACGTCCCAAGCTGGCATCATATCCCAGTAACGAGAGTAAGACATGTTCGGAATTGACTGTGGGAGAATCTAATGAGTCGGCAATGGACCCAGCACGTGAGAGGACACGTTTGAGTGGTGGAGCAAAGGGTAATTCCACATCTCGTGCCTTGCGATTCATATTGAGTAATTGGGGTGATATGGCAAAGATACTATTTTTCTTTGGTTTGTTATTCTTGTCACCATCGTCCTCCCCATTATTCTTTGCATCATCCTCCTCCTCATTCTCATCTTCACGAAACATATTCTCCACCGTCAATCGAGCCTTGCGCAATGTAATCCCATAAGAATTTAGGGTTTGGCGCGCCTTTTCGGGTCGATCGATAATGCCCACAGTCATGACCTCACATCCCACACTTGGCTGGGAGAGACGGGCGGATTCGGTTTGGGCGGTAACGAGTGAACCAATGCATTCCTCGGACATTCGTTCAAAGATCATGGAGAGTGAGGAGGAGGAGGAGGATGACGAAGAGGTATGATGACGACGTTGGTGATTAATTGTTTTCGCAGTAGTCGAGTGGGGAGAAGTAATGCATTCATCTCGTCGACGTCGTTGTGGCAGGAAGGTCGATTGACCAATTGAAAAGGATGACGTTGGAAATACTAGCGCTTGCACGAAATTTTTATTGTAGATGCCATTATTGATGTTATTGTTGGGGCAGAGACACAGGAGCATCAGAAATAACATAACGCTGCCGGTGCCGCGGCGTCGGCGGTATGGCAATGATGATTTTGTCATTATATGCATTCAATTGCTAATAGAGACGGTAGCGGTGACAATGAAGATGACAACGACGATGTCGAACGATAGGCACGAGAGAGTGGTTGTGAAGTGTAGGAGTATCGCTTTATTGGCCATAGACAGGCGCCATTGTCATCATACGGTCATCTTCATGAGGGAGTTTGCGTGGCCGGGCAGAAGATCTTGGATCCAGCGAGGTGACTTATCGCCAAACACCTGACTCAGCTTGACTTTCCCGCCACAACACCCAACACATACCGGAGCGCGATGATGGTCATTATGATCGTGATGATGAGAGGACTATGTTTGACTATGTGTTAATTACAGGAACATCATGTACATAAAGACGACAACGGTGCAAGATAGGTACACAACAACATCGAGAAAACCATCTGCTGGTTATTACACATCGACATTCGATACACCACCCTTCCTTCATATTCAGAAAATACACAACAGACACTCGATGCGGAGAGTTATATTTTCCTTCTTGCTTCTTCTCGACCGACACTCATCATCAACATCAACACTGACATTGACATCAGATATCATGTGAACGGCACCACGCCACAATCAACAACGTAAATAGATAAAAAAATTGGCCAGGATGGGGTGGGAGGTGACAGAGATGACAACAACTTTCTGCGCAACGTGTTATCACCCATTGGTTGGGATAAGAGCATTAGGGAGCATTGTTTGCCCTATTTGCCCTCCATGAATGAATTCGAGCCTTGAGTGATTGGATTGGGTTCCAATTTAAATTGAACATGTGATAATAGTGAGCAAGACCAAAGAGTGCCACAAGAAGCTCAATAGCAAGAACAACAGAAGATGTAATAATGGCAGATCTGTTGGGGTTGGGATTCTTCGTTGGTGCGGGGGTTGGAATGGGAAGTGGAATCGGGGTATCTACTCGACCAGGTGGAAAAAGATTTGGTTCGGTGGTGTTTTGTGTAGGACTTGGAGTTGGACGTGGAGTTGGACGTGGAGTTGGACTGCTGGTGCTACACTCTTTAGTACAACAAGTCTTATTCGGGTACTCCATATCTTTCACTGGAGAAACGCATATTTCATTGCCTTGAGGTAAGCACATGATCTTATTAATCAAACACCAAATCAACCTGGCGATGCACTTACATTCCTCATTCTCCCACAAGCTGTAGGAGGCTTCGGCAGAACAGTTCTTGGGCAAAAGATGTTCATAACCACTGCTACAATTTCCGCATGTGGAATTTGGGCCTCCAAGAGATCTTAAAGCTTCGAGTTGACATTCGCTCGGATGAATCTTTGGGACATATTCCGACACCTGACCTTTTATCCACTCTCTCATCCATTCAGTTGCATTCTCCCCCATAATCTCCTGTAGAGTTTCCATGTAAATATCCACGCCCACGACACCCAACAACAAATCACCGTAAAATACAGGCACCGATACAGTTGTACCCAATTTACCATCACTCTTGAATACGTATGGCTCAACCCACGCAACAAAATCCTCATAACTATTGTCTGCAACCCAGAAGCGAACAGCTTGTAGTAAGCACCCATTGCCGATATCAAGTTTTCACTCTCATTGTCACTGATATGAGTCCAAATTCCATTGGTGTTGCACGCAATCCGTTTCATGACATCCACATTTGACTCGTCGCCAAGAGTGTAGGTGAAAATCGTTACATTCCTATCAAAATATGTTGCTTTGAAATTGTCGACACCATCCTGAACAAATTCAGTTAGTTCATCAGTTGCTTGCACCAGATCATCTTGTGACTGCTCTGGGAGAGAACCTTCTGAGAGTAATATGATTGCAACGTTGCATTCACGTGCAGCCGTGTGCCCGTTCGGTATTGAGTTGTGAAGTATATTAAAGGTCTCGTTGAATGCATTTGTAAAGTTGTTTGTTCCGCCGGCTTCAAGTGAGTTGATGACGCTTTTGATATTGTTCTTGTTGGCTTCGGTTGCAGGAACAAGAAATTGTTCGTTACCCAATACGACAGCAGTTTCATTGAACACGATGACCGCAATCGTATTTACCACTGTGAGTGTGTCAATAACCATCATTGCAGCATCCTTTGCTGTTTGGAATCTGTCGTCATGATGATCCATGTGGAGTGAAATGTCTAAGACGAGCACCACATCCTTCGGCCCACTTGACGCTGCGACAAACCAAGGTCTACGGCGAGGATCGAATTCCCAGCATGTAGACTGATGCTTTGCTGGAGTCATGCGAAAGACTCCGTTATGAGCACCAAAGTATACTGAGCCAGGCATTCCAAAATATTCTGAATCCACATAATATTTGGAATTCGAATCATACGTTTGCACCATGAGCTGTTCAGCTAAGCGAGTGTAGCAAACTGTTTCAAATACTTCTTGGTCAGAGGGATTAGCTGTTTCGAGATACTCAGGATGTTCAGGATCATGCGGCAGAAGAGCTTTTGGAATGGTGACTGAAGATATCGTAGTATCCCAATTGACTGGTCGTTTGCAGTTTTTTGTGAGATGGAGTCGGAATAGAGCAACGGAATACAACAAATATGAATATTGTCACACACTCACATCCGCATTCACAATCGGTTATCGATATGTCAAATTCATCTTTCTTGAAACATTGTGGATTGGGAAATGCAGATGAGCAAGTATTGGTATTGTTTCTGTAGCAACTATTGAGTGTATCAGAATCACAGCGCTTTTCATATTGTGTTTTGATTTCGTCGCGAAGGTCCATCGCCCTACCCTTCAAGTGCGCCAAAATTTTTTCTGCACGCTGATTCTCTGTCAAAGCATTGACATTTATTAGTTGAATATTCCCAGTGGCGATAGCCAATAAGAAGAGAGTCAAAAGGGTATTCTTGGTCATGGTCATGTCCTCGTCGATTGATGAATTATTTATTGGAGCTGAAGCAGCTTGCGACTTTTGACCATACTTCCGGCTTCCGGATAGTGGTGGTGGCAGGTGGTGGCCTGTTGTGGCTATGGAAGTTTGACAAATATCTCAGCGATAGTTTACGCAAAATCAACATGGGAATTTATAGCACTCGCTCTAAGCTCTCATGATCAGAGATGTCACTTCGCCACTCAGATGTCATAGTCATAGTGAAAGTGCAAAAATGACATGGTCATAAGACGTTCTCATGTCAAGAATCTTCAAGAACGCACTTCATCATACACTGATACAGCAACATCATTATCAATTATTTGTAATCTCGAGATAGCATATATTAAGGAGTTCGATTTGAAGTGATGGTCAGCAGAGAATAGAAGATTATCGCATGGTGGTGGCTCACCAAAAGCTACCATATGGACTATTGAAAGAATTTCGAAGGAGCAGCTTCGAACAAAGAGCATAAACTCGTTGTTGGTGCAACTCATCAACCAATACCTGTTGCGATTGAGCTTGACCATCCACACTATCAGCTGCATCTGCATCGCGCATTGCCCCACCAATATCCTCCCCTACACTCTGACCAGTCTGTCAATAATGCACCTAGCGACACACCCCACTCTAATTTCTAAAAGCTTTTCGTCTTACGCTTCTCCCCCCTAACTCCTGATTCCATCTCCATCAAATCATCACTCCACGGACCTCGTCCACGTCCATCCACCTTCTCCTTCACATACTTGTCCAACTCCCAAAATGTCACGGGGGGTATAGAATCGACATCCACCTCAATTTGACATCCCCCATCGAAATCATCCCACGCATAACGCATAACGATTGTTGGACAGACGACGCCGCCCGCCAGAAATCCAGCTGGACGCTTTCCCACCAGAAATTGAAACTCGCAATCCTGCAGCTCGCGAGCATCACCAATGACGCTAGAAGCAGCGCAGGCAACAGCAGCACTAGAATTAGTAGTCATAAATCACTCTAGAACCAATTCATTACTACCATTAGAGTGTCACTGTTTAGCAATGTCTGCTTCGGTGACAGCGGGATTGGTGATGTATCGGTGTTTGAAGGTGACAGTGTTGGATACTCTTTCATCATTTGTCTTTCTGACGTATATTCGGTGGCACCGATAATGTTCTGGCGACGTTCCCAAATACCACCCATCAAGTGACCTCTCTTCCCAGCTCTTCCTTTTGTTGGGACTGTTGTAGATTTGCACTTCACAACCCATCGGGCCTAGTGGCATTGCGTTGTAGTCGAAGGGTCCATTTACATAATGGTATGCAGAGACGTTGGGGTTTACGTTTGATTGGCGGAGTAGGTTGAGCGTGAGTATGGTTTGAGGCAAGAGTCGGTCCCACAGGTGGAGGGGGAAGTTATTGCTCAAGCCGGATAGGACTGACACAAAGTGGCTTTTGAAGGTTTGAATTGCCCATTCAGCTAGATTGCTTCGGTGAGTGTCAGGTGGGACCAATTGCATTTTACAATTGCTTTTGATTGCTTCCTTCAGCGCTTTGGGGGCTTCGTTGTCGAGGATGTGCAGTTTGCGTGAC
The DNA here is from genome assembly GCA_036940085.1 of Discostella pseudostelligera. Taxonomy (NCBI): domain Eukaryota; phylum Bacillariophyta; class Thalassiosirophyceae; order Thalassiosirales; family Thalassiosiraceae; genus Discostella; species Discostella pseudostelligera. The sequence continues at coordinate 51,956 of JALLBK010000036.1, forward strand.
ATTACTTTTGAGCTTGTCAATTGCTTCCACAGGGCGAGGTAAGTATTCACCATGCTTTCGGATGTTCTGCTTTTCATTGGCTCCGCATTGATGTAATTTCCATCAACTTCACACATTACCATGATGTATTTGTTTCCCCTACTCGGTGTTACAGGGAAACCACCGGTTTGGTCAGTGTACACTGTGTTGTGTGCATTGAAAACCAATATGTAGATGTCGTTTTTCTTTTGGTTGGGTGCAGTTGGTGCGTCTTCGTCACTTGTCTCAGTTATCGCCTTCTTTTTGGTTGATCGTACATTCATTCTTTGCATTTTCATGTGACCTTTTAGTGTTTCATCAGATT